>CM060692.1:117476998-117623086 GCA_030686995.1 Artemisia argyi | reverse complement strand
GTAGACCGAAATTTTCATGTATTATATTCATGTGTTGTGAATATGATGACTTTGATTAACTATATATTCTCATGGTCTCTTATGATTTGATGAAGAGAGATTTAAGCAAACCACTCCAAGCATGACGCAAGCTGTTGTTGGACAAGTCATTGCCAAGAACATAGCCACCGCCCTCACTAAAGAACTTACTCACGTGGAATTTATGGGGTGCAATCCTCCCTCCTTTAGCGGAACTAGAGACACAAAGGAATTTCTCAAATGGTTCGAAGAAATAGAAACAATATTTCAATGTGGCGACTGTCGTAAGGAAGACAAGGTTAAGTTCGCCACATGCACTTTTCAGGATCATGCCCAGGAATGATGGACCAAACATATTAAGATGGTGGGAGTTGATGCTGCTTACTCACACTCTTGGGAGAAACTAAGAAGGATGATGAGTATAACATTTTGTGTAGGAAATGAATTACGAGCAAAAGAACAGGAAACACTAAACTTTACCATGGTAGGAAATGATGTTGACGAGTACACTACTCATTTTTATGAATTAACATGACTAGGTCCTGCAATGGATGAACCGGAAAGCAAGAAACTTGAAAGGTACATCGGGGGACTCTCAAATGGAATTCGTATGTTGGTCATTGCATGGGAACCCGATACCATGTCTGAAGCTATCAAAATGGCGATCGAAGCAAAGGAACTCATAGTTCACGCCAAGACATCAGGAAACAATAGTGACAATAAAAGGAAGTGGAACAACAATCTAGGTTGCAATATTGCTCAACAATCACCCAAAGGACAAGAAGTGAATAAAGCCTTTGCTGCAGAACCGCACACAAAGAGAAGGTATACTGGAAAGTTACCTTACTGCAACCTGTGTAATCAACATCACCGAGATCATTGCAGTAAACTGTGTGGAGTGTGCAAGAAGCAGGGTCATCGGACTAAGGATTGTAGGAAACTCACAAATTATAAGATCCCAGGGAGTTGCTTCAAATGTGGAAACTTAGGGCATTTCAAGAACGACTGCCCGGAGCTAAGGAACAAGGAAAATCAGGAACTTGGAATCAAGACTGAATCGCTCGAGGAATAGCGTGAGTTTTTGAAAGAGTACTGTCAGGATATTAGCAACATCAAGGATAACAACAATGCTTCAGCAGGAGGAGCCTTGTTTCAATATATAAACCGTAGTTCGAGCCCTTTAGGGTTGTATATTTCCTTTTGTACTTACCGTTGGTACGATGACATAACCTAGTTGTATTAAGCACTTTTCTATCCAATGTAATATCTATCCTTTGTTACCTCTGTGATAATCATAACCATTGTTTACTCCATTTTCTATCCCAATTGCTCAAACTTCAATCATTTCGCAACATTTTAGCATTGTCTTATCAGGGATTAGACTGATTTCGTTTTTGATGAATTAGTAGACTATTACCATTTGACAAGATTCACCCACGTATCCAATACACCATTCAAGCTATTTTACTATCATATGGGGACATTGTTTTACAGAAAAATTTCTGAAGTAAGCAATTTTATTACCATCCTATAAATTGATTTTCTGTCATTACACCAAGTATTTACTATTATTACGCGAGGCAATTTTCATGTTATTTGAAAGAAAACATCAGGATACCATTTTTAATAACAATGCGTTGAACACCATCTAAAACTTTTGAGAAAAGTTATGATATTTTGACAAAATCTAACATCGCATCATTAGTCCTCAATTGTACATAGCCTGATCACCTATGTAAAATTCAGGAAGGATTATGCCATGAAGGAAATAATTACCTTTTCAAAGAATTGTTAATAACAATCTTCATTTAAAAGTTTTGTAAACAAAGGAACTCTTCCATAAACATCCCTTTTGCCGAACTATCCCTGGATACTTACCCCACCTGTCACCCACTTAGCCATTAAGTTGGATTTTCCCATTGACTTCCCTAAGAGAGACTTTCCATATCAATTACATGCAGGATTCCTCTATACAATAAAAGCAACGAAAGGATTACAGAACTACTAACCAGGACTAGAAGTATATAGTGAGAGAATTCATAACTCAACAACAAATTCTAAGATACTGCGAGACCATCCGAATCACCATCTCTGACTTAGTTGTCAAATTCTATCGTTTAAGGTTACTAGCTAGACTGAGCTACAGGATTGAACTCAATATAAATGTCCGCAAGACAACACAATAGAAATAAACCAAGCTTCTAATTGAGACTGTAGAGCATTTCACTTAAACATGGCCTCATCCATACATAAACTTTCCTGCAGTAAGTTTTCACAAAGGACAATTGTTTGAAACAAGAATATCGATGTAGATTCCTCTAAGGCATTATGTCTCTAGAAATTTCCGATAACCTCACCTTCATACCAAGCAAGGGATCAAACCGGAACATATATCCTCATCTACATGGGAAAACAGAATAGACATTCATCGACACAACATCAAGTGATACGTTCGCCTTGCCAATTACAACGATAAACTATTTCAGGACTTAAGTTAGTCTAAATACCTATGCTTGTAGTTATGCCTGATAACCACCAATAGGCATTATCCAACCTCAGGAACTAAATGTTAGACATCTATGCATTTAAGCGAACATTTCCCATTCTACCATTTTATCCTTGTTAGTGTTTTCACTTTTAAATAAAGTTGATGCGTTTACATAAATCACATACCTTGTGGAAAAATAATTTCTGAAATTCCTATTTTGAACAAGTACGATCCTTTTTGGTCAATCTTTAGCAACACTATTGTACAATGAGAAATATACATAGACATCAAACTTTGGTAAGCAGTCTTAATCACAACATGTTTGAAAACATTTTTCTATTTCATAACTACTGAAATTTTGAATCAGCAGGAAAAATATTACTAAGTAAATCATTTGCTCCATTTTTCTAAATTCGTTTATTCAGAAAAAGATTTCAACCAAAACTCACAATCGCGAGACAAATTTCCAGAACCAATTTCCCTACAACATCGCTTATGCATTTAGTATTTGTGACTTGACAATAAAGAATATTTGGAATATGTGATGAAGGAATTAGGAAGGACATCACAAATTAATCACGAACTTCAGTAGTGGAGACCAAACCCAATAGACAAAGAAGGACATATGTCTTATCATCCGTTGGAACAAAACACAAGGAATCAAATTGTTACCTATATTCTATCCCTTTCAGATAACGCCAAGTTCGAAGGACTGAACGTTGTGGAATTAGTCACAAAGGTTTATTGTACCCATTTTAGTTATTCCTGTTAAGGAAACCGATTCACCTTGGACTTCAAGCAATCATTTCAGGATTTCCTTCAGAAACCCATTTAGATGTAAACATCACCTATCATCCTCAGACCGATGGTCAAAGTGAGAGAACAATTCAAACATAGGAAAGTATGCTCAGAGCATGAGTGATTGACCCTAGAAATGGTTGGACTAACCAGTTATCATAAATCAAACTCAGTTGCAATCATAATTATCGCGCGGGCATAGAGACTATACCATTTGAGGCACTCTATGGTCGAGGTGCCAATATCTATTGACGGATCGAAATTTGGAAAAGCCCAACATACTAGTCTAGTAGGCATTCATGAAATAACCAAAAATTTTCTACAAGTCAAGAATCAGTTACAAGTTCAATAAGTTGTAAACCATTAAAACTTCAAGTTGGTAGGCAGAGTTACATAGAAAGTTCTACCTAGGAAAGGCATGATATCATTCAGAAAACTTGGAAAGTTAAACCCGATATACACTGGACCATGTAATATTTCAGACAGAGTAGGCCTAGTGGCCGTCAGACTTGAGCCTTGATAGAGAACAACAGGATTACACAACCATGTATTATCATCTTTTCAGATTAGTCACTCATAATTTCATTTGGAAAGGAATCCAACCCAAAGTCAAACATAAACCTTGTAGGAGAACAAGTAGAAATCATGGACAGTTAGGTCGAACAGTTGAAGCAGAGTCGAATTCCTATCGTGAGAGTTCGCTGAAATTCTCGAATATCATCACCTTTTCACCAATATGTCTTCAGAGACCAACATAAACTGAACTTCGGGACGAAGTTCCTTTTAGAGGGGAAGACTGTCACAACTCACCATTTCAGGTCATTTCCCAAACGTCGACATTTTACTATTCATAAATCACTATTCATCAAAACACTATTCATCATTTTACTATTCATCATTTTCGAGATCAATTTGATATTCTGAGAAACATTTGAGAATTTTACTATTCACTTAACACTATTCATTTCCGGAAATGTTTTCACTATTCACTTGCATTACTCATTTCATCGTAAATTTAGTTTACGGGTATTAAAATTCGCGTAACCGTATTGGTTTAGGTGCGAATTCATTTCATTAGTACTAAGGACACTGCATACGGACTAGAGACAGTCTGCATATCATCATAACAGCATTTTCATGTTATACCACTCTTAGGATTTTCTAATTTATATATTTGATATATTTAACGTTTACGTATAATTATTTATAAATAAACGTTAACACACGGTTAATAAACACGACGAATATATTTAAATATTCCCACAATGGTCCCGACATATTTTTATATCCATTATATTATCATAAAAGTTATAATATTCATTTACCCAGTATTTTGAAAATTTATTTTATTTATAATGTGAGTTTATAATTATTACGACGATTTTCGTGAAAACTAAAACAATAATCACCCGAACACTCAGTACTTGTACCCAACATATTTTTAACATTTTTATGACTTTATTAAGTCCCGATTAACTTCGTTAATATTTATTTCTAGCAAACCCGGTACCGGATTATAACTAATACTTACACTAAAACTACAACTAATATTACACTACATTTCCTAAGTTACCAAAACCGACTTTGCTTCTCTTTTTCCCATTGAAAACCGGCCATACAAACACCCCTAGACCACATGACTTTTATTTTTAACCTTATGCATTTATGTAATCTTATTATACCATATAACTTTCCTAAATATCTACAAAAACCTCAAAAACATAAACATCACAAGTTTCTTAGAATCATAAGCTCATATTTCTCATCTCTTTCACCCAAACCCACGACCAAAGCCAAAATCCATGATCAAGTGATTATTTTCCAAAGTTTAAAGCTACAAAGTTGTTCCTTTTGTCATTCTAATCAAGATTCTTGCAACATAAACTCAAGTAACACAAGATTTCTCATCCTCTAATCACCTATTATTTCAAAGTGAGTTATCAAATTTATTTTCATGATTTCATCTAATTAATACTTGTATCTTATGGTTTTCATGCTTAATTTCATGTACAAGTTAGCTATACCACATTATTTTTGTTAACTTTTTGAACATACAAACCCTAGATTTTGATTTAGGTGTTCCTTTGTTAAATTAACATGATTAGTAGTGATTAGGAACCCATGGCACCCTAAGAAGGTGTATGGTACGATTAGTATAGCTTTGTGGTGTTTGCAAGAGATTTGGTTGAAGTAGAAACTAGTTTTGAACATGAAAAATGGATTTGTAACAAGTATATAAACATTCTGTCCCATTTTTGTAAATCCAGGAAAATCAGTAAACATAAAGGAAACTTTGTCAAAATTTTTAGAAAATACTTTCAAAAACGAATCCGTAGGCGAAAGAACGGATTAAAAAGAGTTTATAACGAAGAAGTTATGATTTTTGCAAGTTTATTGACGAAAAGTATACTTTCTGAAAATTGTTGCTGTTGGACGTTTTTTGTCGGATAAAACGAGGCTTTAGACGTAACCCGGAGGAGCCAAGCTTTCCAAAATATATTACTACATACTAAGACGTAACCGTGGATATAAAGAACAAGTAAAACGGACTTATAACGACAAAGATATTCATGTTTCAATATCGGCGAAACTTATATAATTTTTGACAGCTTTTGAAAATAATAATACTAATACTACGTAGTAACTGTAGAATCTAGAAATAATACCAAGTACCCAAATTCATAGCTAATGAAGTATTGGTGATTACAAGTATATTTTTATCACTACAAGGCGTTATTTCAATGATTTCAAACCGAGGATTTCAACACTAACATTGATACATACGATATATATATATATATATATATATATATATATATATATATATATATATATATATATATATATATATATATATATATATATATATATATACACATTTCAACTAGTTTTATTTTTCTAGTTGCCATATTTTCCTAAGTCTTGGAAAATGTATATTTTTGATAACAACAAGTATTTTTCAAAGAGTAGAGTGGTATAGGAAACATGTGCATGGACATTCATAACATCATTTTGTGATCTAAATTAGATCGTTCATCAATCATATTAGGTTGAGGCAGCTAACCGTTCATTGTTGTTCATTTAACTACATCACAGTATCATTAGTTTAAGGTGAGTTTTCATAGCCCCGTTTTCAATTTAATATTTTGATTTCAAATCCCACGAGGGAATACATTGCATCAATCCTTTTAGTACGAGCCCAAGTACCAAAACATATGTACATTGCTTAAGTTGCCATACCAACCTGTTGAAGACCCCTATTTATTATCATGGACCGTTAATTTACCGATTAGGTGAGAGTGAGTGGATAGATCTATTGAGGGTGACGCCTCCATCCGTGGTAGTATTTACCAACAGTAAGCGGATGCATTTCATGTCTGACATTTTGGGAGTGTTCTGGTAAAACATTTAGGAGGGGCATATACATTTCATCAGTCTAGCTTCGGGGTCATGAGCTTAAGGTCTATTGTACTATTTTACTTGACTTTTATTATGCACTTATACTTGTGGTGGCCGTACAACATTACATTTTATAAACCTATGGAATTCACCAACATCCGTGTTGACGTTTTAGCAATGTATTTCAGGTTATTAAGGTAGCTCATGTGGCATGCATTTGGACCTTCATGGAGTCGCGGAGTCGACGCGTCTCACTATTATTTCATGCACTTATGTAAACGTTTGATCTAGTATGACTTGTTTTTCATAAACTTGCAACACCTTTTGGGGACCTCATATTGTAAACTCTGGATTATTTCAATGATCAAACGAAGTATTTTCCAAACGACACTTTAGGTCGTTCAATGTATCTGTAACTGTTATGTTATGACAGACACCCCCAGGTATTCCATTCTGCTACAAGTCATGTAAATTGGGGTTGTGATAGTCGTCATCTTTCCTTGTCCTCTTAAGGGTTCCAGCAACGTCTTTGCATGACTCTTTAGACAAGTTGGCAGCAATAGCATCGACAAGTGCTTTTTCTTCAGTTGTCTGTCTGGTTTTGTAGGCAACTTTGTCGTAGAGTTGAGCAAGCAGGTCATCGAATGATAGTTCAGGGATGGTTTTAGTTGGTGCAGAAGTTTTAGCAGGGTGAAGCGTGAATGGTGTTGTTGACAACATTTTCTTTACAACACTTCTGATCCTATGCTCCAAGTTGTCCTTGATAGGTGCAATAAGGTTTGTAACTTCAGGAGTAACAATTTCAACCAGATTGTCAGTAAGATAATCTAGTGTGAAAGTCCTGATCATTCCTGTCAAGTCAGCTTTCATGAACTTATCGATCTGCTGCTTTGCCTCCTGAAAGTCTTCAACTTGTTTAGCAAGATTGGTGACCATGGTTGTGAGAGTGTTGACTTGCTCCTGAAGATCAACTGGTTTAGTCGGTTCATTGATTGATTGTTGCTTAGATGCGGTTTCAAAAGGTGTAGGAGATGAATGCTCCGGTGATGATTCAGATGACGACTCGTTGTGAGAACTTGAAGAAGAAGCTAGAGGAGTCGGATCCTTTGGTGGAGAGTCTTGAGGAGGTGGAGGTTGCTGTGAAGATGTCTGCTTAGATTGTGAAGATGATTGAAGGAATATGTTGGTGTCAAATGCTTCCTTTTCTTCATTTTCTTTTCTTCTGCGTTCCTCTTCTTCCTGTGCAAGAAACTCTGGAGTAGTGAAGTGGTCAAGTTCCTGATCTGTGGCAACATTCTCCTGTTTGCCAACATTCTTCTCTACATTTGCAGTCTCAGTCACGGTGATGTCACCTGTTGTGTCTGTGACATTTACTTTGTCACCGGTTTGTGAAGCTGGTTCCAAAGTGGTAGACACAACGGGAGGAATGGAGCTGCTTGTAGTGCCTTCATGCTCTGATTGATTGACAGGTGGTGGTGAAGGTTGAGATTGAAGTCGGCTGAGGAGAGTTGCTTCCCTCTGTTCTTTGAGAAATTGCTTTTCTTCAGCTCTTGTGTCGACAATTATACTTTTCAATTTCCTTTTGTCAACCAGTTGTTCAACGATTGGTTCGTCTTCTTCATCATCATTGGGTTCATTTATCGTTATCCCTTTTCTCTTTCTAGAATCTGCTTCAAAGGTTTCAAGACTTTGTTGTATAGCAATCTCCGTTTCAGGAAATGCTTCATCAGGTACTCTTACTCTTCGTTCAAAGTCCTCTTCTACTTCAGATTCTGTGTTAAACTTAGAGTCGCTTTTAGAGGGTGGTGGTGTAGGTTCATCTTGAAGCGCGAGCATTGGTGTTACCTTCTTCTTTGGCTTAGTTGCAGGCTTAGGTTTGGGTGTAGGTTTAGGTTTGGTGGAAGTTTTGGTTTTGGCAGAAGGTTTGGTTTTGGGAGTAGCCTTAGTCTTTGTTTGCGGTGAGCCAGTGGTGCTAGTAGTACGCCCAGATTTCACACTTCCTTTACTGCGAGTCTGTATGGTGGTTTCTTCCTGTATCTCATTGTAAGCATCATCGTAGAATTTGTAGTTCAAGCTTTTCTTGATATTATCATCAAGAAGGTACTCGGGAAGCCTCATTCCATTTAGCTTGGTAGAGGAAGTGGTCATCTTGATAAAAGAGATGGTGAAGTCGTCCTCGAAGAGGTGCTTAGGCTCATTAGGGTCTCCCATTCTTTTGATGAATTCTGGTGTGTCTTTGCAGAAATATTCAATGAGAAGCTTTGTGAATCTTGTAAACGGGATCATAGTCTTTTCACGTCCGGTTTGGATGCTGTAGACTATATCGTTCATTATTGGAACTACAAAGTCAATAGGTGACATGGTCACCATTCCCCAAAATGCTTGTAAATGCTCAAGTCTGGGATGTTCGTGACCACTTTTTCTTCTTGATATTGATCTTACAACTAACAAACAGAATGTTCTCCAAGGCTGAGGTATGTTCTTCGCATTGAATCTGGAATGTTTGATCAGAGGTAAGTCGTCTTGAACTTCATATCCTAGGTCAATGAAGAAATCCAGGAGATCCAGTTCAGGCAGTATTGGAGCAAATTCATTGTTAGGTTGGGGCAGAAGGAAGACTGTACGAAGAACTTCGTGATCTAAAGTGTAGACTTGTCGATCCAGCGTAACAGTGAAAGACTCATCATCTAAGTTAACCTTTTCCGTAAGCCAGAACTGATGAAGGTAAAACACAGGAACTGAAGTATATCTGTTGAGCAGATGCTTGCATGGATGTGCAAGGAGAATATCTTTGACAATCCTGCACGAGTTCTCAGGAATTCTCAATTTGTCAAAATCAACTCGAGGATTGTTATTGCCAATTTTAATGTTGTAGTCAGCGGGAGTGATGTCATCCATGGTGAGTAGCGGAAGAGTTTGTTCAGGGACATTCTCGTTGTGTTCAGCCATGTTAATCTGAAAAGCATTATCATAACCCAAACATCCAGATTTGTTAAGTGTTAGCATGATTGCAAAGTTTGATTATAGATAAGCATTTAGAATCATTTAGGCACGGATGGTTCAACTATTACATGTATAGTGATGAGTGAATTATACTTAGATAATTTTAGAGTCATGAATCACATATGCACAAAAATCATCTAAGATACATAAATAACATCACATGATACATCTAATAGAGATCATAATCACATTATACATGTTTTTGAAATTACAAAGTTACAATGTTCTCGAAATAATACATAAAGTCAATTTTATCGCAAACAACTAACAAAGGCATGATCTCAAAAAGTTAAACACAGCATGATTTCGAAAAAGCAGTCGAAGGATAAATTTTTTCGCAAACATACATTGTGAAGATTTTTGAAAACATATCAGGATGTGTTTTCGATAAGTAGTTTATCGAGAACAGACCCTTTGACATATTTTCGAAAAACATTCATAATGAGAGATTGTGAAAAGGTTGTCTTTGGACGTGATTTCAAAAGGATGGCCATAGATGACAAATTTCGCAATCACATATAATAAGTGTTCTCGAAAAAATTTCAAAGTGTAACTTTCGAGAAAAGTACAAAGCTTTGAGATGTTTTCGAAAACTCTTGATAGATGTGTTTTCGAAAAATATCACTAGAGCTGGTGTTTGCGAAAAGAGGTTTTCAAAAAAATTCTTATACAAAAATTCTCGAAGTCAGGCCAACGTACGTTTTTGTGAGAATCAAAGTGATCCAACTGATGAAACCTGTTGCAAATGATAATATGCAGCGATGAGAGACATAGTATTATCATGTAAACTATAGTTTCGAAACAAGGCAAGAACATGATTTCGAAAAAATCATAAGAACATGCAACTTCTTATCATAACTAAGTATAGTGAGTCATAAATCATGCACATGAACCAGTTAGGCAAAAGTAATAAGCCATATGAACATGTAATCGAGAAAAACCCATCATGAACAAAACCCTAGTAATCGAGTATGACACAAACATGTATGAAATCACGATTAAAGTGATGCAAGATGTCATATTCACATAAAACATCATATCCCAACAACAAAATCAATAAAACAAACAACAAATCAATAAAACCCAAATCGATACTAAACCCTAGATTTCAAATTTTGCACAAACATGATAGAAAGCATGATTAAATGATATAGGTGAGTTAGAAACATGTAATGTAACAAAACCTCTATCAAAATTTAACACCTTACACACGTTTTGAAAATTTTTGAAATACTATAAACCCTAGGTTTTCAAATCGAAAAATCAAGATATCTAACCATTAGTTTTGCGATTAAACGAAAACCATTGTTAGAAATCGTCTAAAGATCACGTAGTAACTTACGGTTTGAAGATTGGTAGCTTGGATTTCTTGTTTGAATAAGAGCCGTGGATTTGAAAGGGTTTATGTAAATGTGATATTTGAAAACAATAAGAAAAAACGGGTATGTGATTGTTTTTGGTGTTTTGTTAATGAAAGTTTGCCATTTTGACACCTTTAGTCCCTTAACTACAAGTTTTTGCAATATAAATCCAAAAGTTATATACAAGTAAATGACTAATGGCAATATTATGAAAATATGCTCCTTATGACATCGTTATGAGAAAAGAAAACATGATATAAGATATCCAATAACGTCCTGAAACAATGCATCTAAAGAAAACGTGCAAGTATACCGTTTTGAAAATGTGAGAAAATGTGAGCGTGTCTCCCCACCAACACTTGTAAAATAACAAGGTGTTGAAAGGAAGCGATATACTTGCGTGTTGGGTTTTTTTTTTTTTTTATTTTTTTTATTTAAGATAATAGAGAAAATCTTTTTGTGTTTTTGGGGTTTTTTTTTCCTTTTTTTTTTTTTTTTTTTTTTTTTTTTTTTTTTAAATATGAGAAAACAAAATTATGTTACAAAGATAGTTAAGTTTTTGATGTTTGACATTTTACTTTTGTTTTAGAAACTTTGCCAGATCCTCTGGTGTCAAACATCGCATACCAATTTGGTGAACCAAACTAGCAAACCTTGATGGAGCTAAGGCTTTAGTAAGTAAGTCCGCCAATTGGTACTCAGTGCCCACAAAATATAATTCAACTGTACCCTTCTCGACATGCTCCTTGATGAAATTATATCGGAGATCAATGTGTTTGGATTTGCAGTGATGGACTGTGTTGCAAGAGATTGCAGTTGCACTTTTGGAATCATAGTAGATCGGAATCTTATTGAATAGGTAGCCATAGTCTTTAAGTTGTGATCTCATCCAAATGACTTGAGCAGAACAAGCAGACATAGCTACGTATTCAGATTCTGTTGATGACAGTGAAGTGCAGTCCTGCTTCTTTGATTGCCAAGACACAAGTTTATCTCCAAGAAACTGTAAGCCACCTGATGTACTTTTTTGCATGTCTAAGCATCCTGCATGGTCAGCGTCTGAAAAAGCTATTAGTTCAAAACCAGAATCCTTTGGATACCAGATCCCCAAATGGATGGTTCCCTTTATGTATCGAAGGATTCTTTTTACCTCATTAAGGTGTTTCTCAGTTGGTTTAGACTGATATCGAGAACACATATAGACAGCAAATACAATGTCAGGTCTACTAGATGTGAGATACATGAGGGACCCAATAATACTTCGGTATTTGGTAGGGTCAACAGGAGTCCCATGTATATCAGCATCTAGTTTTGTGGAATTGGCCATATGTGTATTCATTGTATCACAGCTTTGCATTCCATGTTTCTTTAAAATCTCAAGAGCATATTTGGACTGATTTAGAAAAATTCCACGGGGTGATTGATAAACTTGTAGTCCTAGAAAGAATGTAAGTTCACCCATTATGGACATTTCAAAATTATCTGTCATTAATTTTGCAAAATCCATTGAGTAATTTTTATTGGTTGAAGCAAAAATAATGTCATCGACATAAATTTGAATGATTAATAAGTCCATCCCGTATGTTTTTGTAAACAGTGTTGGATCCACCGAGCCTAGAGTAAAATCATTAGCCAACAGGAATTTAGAAAGCTTATCATACCACGCCCTGGGGCTTGCTTGAGACCGTAGAGAGACTTCTTAAGCTTGTAGACATGATTGGGATGTTCTGGATCAACGAATCCTTCAGGTTGACTGACATAAACCACTTCACAGAGTTGACCGTTCAGAAAAGCTGTTTTCACGTCCATTTGGTAAACAATCATATTCCGATGAGCAGCAAATGCTAAGAAGATCCGTACAGCTTCAAGTCTAGCTACTGGAGCAATTGATTCTTCAAAATTGATTCCTTCTTCTTGAGAGTATCCTTTTGCTACCAAGCGTGATTTGTTGCGTATGACAGTGCCTTCTGCATCCAGTTTGTTTTTCCAGATCCATTTTAATCCAATGACAATGATTCCTTCTGGTTTTTCAACCATTTCCCAGACTTCTAATCTTTGAAAGGATTCGAATTCTTCTTGCATAGACTCAATCCAGTTTTCATAAGTCATAGCTTCTTTGACGTTTTTAGGCACTGTTTCACAAACTATGAGTGCATAAATGCAAGTTTCACCGTCTGTGTGAAGGCGTTGTCTTGTCATAATTGGTGCATCTGGATGGCCAATAATTTGAACTAAGGGGTGATATCTAGTCCATTTGTGTGTCGAAGGATGAAGTTGATAAGTATCTCGCAAGTGAGCAGGACCCAAATTGCATGTAGATGACTCAGCAATGTCGGGGACAGGTTGAGCATTTGCAAATGGGTTAATGAATAGTTCTGGGTCATGCTCTGCGGGTTGTGGAACTGATAAAGGTATGGAGTCTCCAGCTGATTGTCGTGAGTTGGACCTGGTTTGTTCTGTTGTTGTAGGTGATATGACTGGAGGACCGTCTCTTCCAACAGTAGTTGTTGTTTGTTGAGGTGTATCAGGTACTTGATGTTGATCAACATGTGCAGTGGAATTTGGTGTGGCCTCAGATGGACGGTTAACAAGCGTATCATCAAACAATGGAGCAAACAAGGTTTCCACTTCTTTACGGGAAAGTGATAACGGTTCAGCCGAAGATACCGGAAAGTTTAGACGGTTGGTTGTGGGTCCTAAGTTGTTATGCTCAGAAGCCATTTGAGTGAGTTCATCGAAATTAGCATGAATAGTTTCTTGAATTTCTCTGGTGCGACGATTCCATATGCGAAAGCCTTTTGAATTTTCATAGTATCCAATGAATATACCAATGTCAGCCTTTGCTTTAAGTTTACCTAGATCATCACGATCATTTACTGGATAACATAGAGCTCCAAATACATGAAAGTAACTGATGTTTTGTTTTCTTTTGTAAACAATTTGATATGGGGTTTTGTGATGACGTTTTGTGATCATACAACGGTTTTGAGTGTAATATGAGGTTGAGACAGCTTCCGCCCATAAGTAATCTGGTAATTGAGCATTGATTAACATCGTTCGAGCAGCTTCCACTAATGTTCTGTTGCGTCTTTCGACTAATCCATTCTGTTCGGGTGTTCGTGGAATGGATGTTTGATGTTCAATTCCCACTTTCTCAAAATATGACCATAGAGTCTGATTCTTAAATTCTGTGCCATTGTCAGTTCTAACAATTCTAACTGTGTTGCGTAGCTGAACTTTTATTTTGGTGAGAAAGGTAATGATCATTTGAGGAGCTTGATCTTTACTTCGAAGAAAATAAACCCAAGTCCAGCGAGGGTAATCATCAACAATTACTAAAATGTAGCGTTTACCGTTGATCATTTGAACACGCATCGGACCACACAAATCCATATGAAGCAGTTGTAAAACACGATTAGTACTGTGTTCAGGTTTTGAGGGAAAATAAGCACGGGTACTTTTTCCTTGTTCACAGGCTGGACATAGGTGATCTTTGGCATAGCAGAATCTTGGAAAGCCTTCAACTAATTTGTGACGAGCGAGATCAGTCATCGTTTTGAAATTCAAGTGAGAAAGGCGTTTGTGCCATAACCACGATTTAGTCGTTTCAGCTTTGGATAGAAGATAAATAGGAGATGAAGCGATCATGTCAGGCATTGAAATTGTGTAAAGGTTAGTGCCACGTTTGCCTGACATCAAATCATTTCCTTGTAGATCACGAACAAAACAAGTTTTCTCTCGAAATTCTACTTCTAAATCCCCATAACAAAATTGACCGACTGAAAAGAGGTTGTGACCCAAGCCTTCAACATAATATACTTTGCTAATTTCAATATTCCCATTCACATAGTCTCCGTAATCCTTGATTAAAGCGTATTGATCATTCCCGAATCTGACAGTTCCAATAAACTTTGAGACAAAGTTAGTTAACAGTTTGAGATTGCCTGTCATATGTCGGGTGCAACCGCTATCAACAATCCAGAGAACGATCTGAACCACCTGCATCACAAATGGACGACAGAGATGGAACAGAAGTAAGGGTGGAACCCGAAGAAATAGTGGGTTCCTGTTGGTTAGAAATACAAGTATTGAACAGTTTAGGAATCCATTTAAAATTTGGTTTGTATTGTAACCAACGTTGCCAATTCCAGCTAGTTTTTGCTTTGTTTTTGGTAAATGCACTAGCTTTTGGCGTGTTCCTAGAATTGTTGATTTCTGTTCTTGGGTTGACTACAACATCATTTGAAACGGTAGTTGGCGTTTTTCCTAAGGTAGACTTAGAGGCATTATTGGGCCTAGAAGGAAAGCCTGATCTACGTTTCTTTTTATGATGTAAGAGATTATTAGCTACACATTTAGTATGATCACCAGATAACACACTTTGACGACAAAACACACAAGATGCATTAATATTCAAAACATTTGAAGGTTCAGCATTCATTACATTAAGATTTTGATTACAATTTTCCAGATTAGAATCTAAATCAGATGCAACATGAGTTGTATTCAGGTTTCTAAGGTGAGCTTCTACTTCTTGCACTTCTAGTGTTCCTCTTCTACATTGCCAGAGCCAAGTCTTTTTAGTCTTCTTAACGTTTTTTGGCTTTGGGCTGCTAACGCTCTTAGGGGAAACTAGTCCTGTAGAAGTGGAGGAATTAACATTAGAACTCGTAGCATAATTACCCTTATCTGTTTTGTGTATTTGAAACATTCCTGGTGCTATCACAGTAGTGTCAACAAACTTTCCTTTTTGAAGTAGCTTAATTTTCTCTTTCAAATCAATGATGATGTGATTTTTGTCCTGAATATCAGACTCAAGTAAACCATTGCAATAACGAATGTCATCGCGGTTTTGTCGCCATTCAACGTTTTCAATTTTTAATTCCGCAATTTCTTTTTCATATTGAAGACATTTGTTTTTGAAAAAAGCATTTTTACTTTGTAGTTGCAATCTGGTTTCAAGACTTTGAGCTTGACACCATTCAAGCCTTTGTTTGAGTTGACAAATTTCGTTTGAAAGTTTGTTTTTCACATCATCACTGTTTTGACACAAAGTTTCATATTTATGTTTCAATGATTCAGCTTTAGATTTCAGCAAATCAATACCAGCACAGTAATTTTCAAATACCGTAGCATTTCTGGAATAATAGAGATCATTCATGATGAGAGTATGAATATCAGCTGTGAGAAGTTGTTCCAAGAGTCGATCAGAATCCGTTTTCAAAAATCGGTTTTTGCGTTGTTGAACCAAAATTGCATTTTTATTAAGAGCGAAAATATTTTGCATATCTTTAACTTCTTTGTTGAGTTCCTGTTCCCAACGAGTAGCACAATAACGCAAATTTTGAACTAAAGGCAGAAATTGTTTTTGAAAAATGTCTCGCTTTTTGAGCTCGTAAGCTGATTGAAAAGTAGCAATTTTTATTTCCGAATGATGTGCAATTACGTTTTCTAAGTTTTCGATGCCTTTCATGAAAGTTTGAAAATAGTCTAAAACTTTACAACATGTTGGTAATGGTGTCACAGTACCAGAAGATGGTAATGGGCCATTTACTTGTGCCACGGGTTTGACAGGAGCCCCCTTGGAAGATGAAACATAAGACTCAGTAACATACCATGATTTCTCAGGTATTTCTTTTGATGTAACAAAAGATTTTGAAATGTGAGGAACTTTTGAGTAATCATATGGTTTGCAATATTCAACTTGACTCATTTTTGATCGACTCTTTTCTTCAAGTTCGTATTCTTCCTCAGTATTATGTACAATAACACGCACAACATTATTATCCATCAATTGGTCAATATTGTAAAGCTTTGGAATTGTTTTGAATGCAGTGTGAAGAAAAGTGGATCTGTAATCGCCAATGGCAAAACCTTTATCGTGTCTTGGTTTTAAAGTAAACTTTTGAATTGTCGTTACAGATTCTCTATGTTTATAAACGATATTTTGAAAAGCTTTAATTTGACGTTCGAGAGTGATATTTTCTTCAATTAAAGAATTTTCTTTATCTCGTTTTTGCACTTTATGTTCATAAAATTCATGTTTGCAAGTTGTCACCCCTGTTTGTGTTTTTGAAAGTTCCTTTTGAAGTTGTACAACTTGTTTTTGAAGATCATGTTTGTCATTTTCCAGTTTGGAAACCAATTTACCGTTTCACTCAATTATGTCATATATTTGCTTTTGAAGATTTTGTTCTTTGACATACGATTCCTGAAATGACTTTTCAAAGAACTTTTCACGGTGAACTGCATTTTGAAAATGTGAAAGTTGTATTTTATAACGTTCAATGTCCTTTTTCAAAATGGCATTAGTTTCGTTAAAAACTATATTTTCCACGTCCTTTACTTGAAGTTGGTTGGCCATGACAGTATAGTTGGGATCTGGATCAGAAGAAGGTTCATGTTGTTCAATATGGTTATTTTTGTCTTCCTCAATACGATCATCAAATGAAACGACAGTGTCATCATCAAATATAACAACTGTGTCTAATTGTTAATCCTCTTGAGAAGATAAAAATGGTTCAGCTGGAACAACTTGCGCCGGATCTGATTCAGAAGCAGAGGGTGATGCATTAAATACTATGGAGCGTGAGGTAAGGTCATGTACCTGAGACAAACCATCAATGGTGAACACTGGGCCTGAATCATTCAACTGATGTTCCTGCATGTTGGCCATAAGCATCACAGCTGCATTGGCTTCAAGATCTTCCATATCATCATCACAGCTGCAATGCCTGCTTGTGAAACTGACTGCCGCGGGTTCTCGGTTTTGGACATGCTGTTGCAATGTGACCTTTTTCGTTGCAGTTGTAGCACCATATCGCATTCCCAGATTCTGTTTTGCCATTTGCCACATTGTCATTTCTTCTCTGAGGAGCACCTGAATTGTCTCTGAATCCCCCACTATTGTTGAATCTTTGTCCATACCCAGAATTTCCTGAATACCCTCCTGAACCTGAACGTCCAGTATTACGGTTCTAAATCTCAACCCGATCATCTTGAATGACAGCTTGATTCCTTGTAT
Organism: Artemisia argyi; assembly: GCA_030686995.1. NCBI lineage: Eukaryota > Viridiplantae > Streptophyta > Magnoliopsida > Asterales > Asteraceae > Artemisia > Artemisia argyi. Next base: position 117,604,995 of record CM060692.1, on the reverse strand, counting down.
TTGCTGAAGAACGAAGACGGTTGTTAGTCTTTTTTGAGAATTTGCTGAAAGCACGAGCTATAAGAGCAAGTCCTTGATTCAATGTATTGACGTCTTCATCATCATCTTCTACCTGATTAGAATAGTACATGCTATCATGGTTGTCATATAGAGCAAGTTGAGGAGAAGCCTGTTCATAAGGGACCATTTTATGTGAGGTTGCAGGTTGTTAGTAACTGAAGTAATTCTGATCCTGAACATAGGCATGATTAGACATCGGAGTATGTGCAGCATGAGATTGAGCAATGAGTGCTAGGGGATTAGAAGTAGGTGGTGGTGTATATCCTCCTCGTGCGGCTCTATCTTTTTCAACTTCAGATTCATGGTGCTTGAGATAGTCATACAATAAACCATACGGAGCATTATGAAGATTCTTAGCTTGTCTCACGAATGTCACATACTTTTGCCAGTCATGACCCAGACTACTAACAAACTTAGTATTGACAGCGATCCTTGGAAGGTGTACTTCTTGTCTCTCTAAGTCGTTGACGACATTGATGAAATGATGAAAGTAGGATTCAAGTGATTCCCCTGGTTCGATCATGAAATTAGTGTATTCCAAGTAAAGTTTAGATTTCATGTATTCTTTGTTCAGTTGTGTGCCTTCCATAAGTAGATGGACGTGTTTCCACATAGCTTTTGCAGTTGTCTGAGCATCAACACTTCTGAATATGATATTTGGTATTCCCTGAAGTATGTAAGACATAGCATACTCATCTGCTTCACGATGATGGTGTTGTTCAGCAGTAAGTGCAGACTCAGGAACTTGCACAGCAGTTGGAGCTACTGGGGGATCAGTAGATGGGTGACCGCCAACGTAGTTAACAGGCCACTGAAACGGTCCTTTGAGGATAACTTGTTTCATGTACTTACCATTGGGTTTCTTGATTTCTATAAACATTAAGAATCGACTTGCCCACTGAATATAATTACCCGATGTTAGCATTGGTAGGGTGTCAATAGATCCTACTTCATGTCTGGATTGTTGAGTTGAAATGACTTCACACATCCTGTCAAACCAGTGAGTCGGTTTTGATGGGAGTTGGCCTTGTTGTTGTAACATTGAATAGGATTGTTGCATTGGAACCATCTGATGTTGTTGCATGAGAAGATGTTGTTGTGAGTAAACCGGTTGTTGATAATATTGTGGTGATTGTTGATACTGTTGCTATTGCTGATGATACTGTTGATTCTGATGTTGCTGAGGATGGTTAAAGTTGTAGTACGGTAGTTGAGACATATTGAAACACTTGTGTGAAAAGATGGATCTTGTAGAAGGTATGGGATTAAGCCAATTTTCGAAAAAGCTTGTCCACTATGATTGCGAAACTAAGTAACTTAGATGATCTCGAAAAAATTTGCACACGTGTATAATTTTGCGAAACTTTTGTAACTAATGGAGGTTTGCAAAACTTTTGTAAGCAGTTGAGATTTTTGAAACTTTGATGTTTGCGAAATTAAGGATCTCGAAACCTTGAGATTGCGAAACCTTGTTGCTTCAATATTTCGCGAAACTTAGTGAATGTTGGGTATGATTTTGAAACTATGAAAGTTTTTGCGAAAAGATAAATGTGATTTCGAAAAAAGAATATGAATTTTTTGAAAACACAAATTCACTAACACACTTTCGAAATTATCCAATTTTGAAAGTTATCCAAAAGTCAAAGTACTTTTCTTTCTTGTACAAGAAAGGAAATACTGAGTTAAAAAAACTTAGGTCGATGAGAAGCAAGTAGTAGAGATCTCGAAATAGGGGCAGTAACACGATTTCGAAAGTTGGTTAAAATTAATTTTCAAAGAAAGCAAGCCACAAACTCGTTTTAATTTAAAGATTCTTGTACTTTTAGGTATAAAATGATGATTTCTTTAAGAAAGTTGAAAACTTTATAGATTTTGTCCAAAAATAAAGAAATTTCGTAAAACAAGTACAAGATCAAAGACGTATATTTTTTATAAAAGATTGGAACTTTTATGTTTGTAATGTTTTGTAACACAAGTTTGTAAGCAAATATGTGATAGAAAACAAGAAACAAACAATAAAGTTCGAAAATTTCAACAAAAATAACGAGAGAAAAACGAGTTTAGGATCGATTTCTATGGAAAACAAGAACTATACCTTCATATGGCGAATGATACCACTTGTTAGGTACCCATATTGATATCACACAAGCAAGAATGAGATAGATATAAGCATTTGGGTGATTATGAGAATGAGAGAATTAGAATTGCAAGAATTTCATTAAGATTTCAAATAACCAACCAAGTTTACAAGTGACCTAAGGTTTCTATTTATAGGGAAGGAGCTAGGGCAACACTCCCTCTCCTTCCATACATTAAGTCGTGTGGGCTTCAAGGCCCATGGACTATCTAACTTAAGTCTAGTAAACTTGAAACATTACATAAGTGTAAGTAAATAATAACTAAGCAACCTAATATTATTACAAATGACCGAGACTTGATAAAATAGTAAAACTTTGATCCCAACACTTTGGACATAAACTCAGTATCAAATCTAGTTTAATCATCTGAGCCCCCTATGTTTTCCATTTGGCAAGGGTTACCATCATTGGAATTAGATTCATTAGAATCCTCTTCACTAGATGTTGCCTTGGTTTGGGTATTAATGATGTTATCACTGTCCTGCTCTGCTGCTAAGCTAGAAGCAGTAGTGACAGCCCTTGCCAACATGTCCCCTTCATCACCTAGGACAGCCTCATCTGGTACAACCATACTAACACTATCCTGAGGTAGATCAGTGTTCTTATTGGCTTTCCTACAGATATAGTGTATTTTAGGTTGTGTAGCAGATGCAGAAAAATTGGGTGTGTGATGGGAATCAGTGGGATTTCCTGATTCTTCACCCTGAATATTTTGCACAATTTGCACCATATATGGTGTAAGAGCTGTATGTCTGCCTGAAAAACCTTTGCCATGTTTAATCAAGAAAGTAAACATTTTTGAAACCAATTTAGGAGCATCATAAGTGGCAGCATGTGATCTGAAATTTGAAAGTTGGTTTTCTATAAAGAGCTGGATAAATCTTGGATAAAGCAAATAAGAACCAGACTCTTTAATACTTTTTACAATCCCTTCCAAAATCATATTTGAAAAATTAAATGGATGTCCTTTGCTAGGGCATACCATTGCAGAAGCAATAGTAGCACTAAACTCATGCCACCCAGAAGTTTTAGGACTCAAACAATGAAGGAGATTGTGAACCAAAAATTTGTATTGAGGACAGAGGAGAGATTTTTGAAATTTTAAATTTGTATGTCTTCCCTCATATCCCAAATCATTTAAACCCTGAAAAATAGCAAAATTTGCAAGACACGTGGTCTCTGTTTCATCATCTAAGAGAAGAGTTTCCCTTATAGAAGATTCAGTTACACGAACTTGTTGACCATCTACTGTGGCTTTGACATATTTTTCCCTATTCCTAGTTTTAGCTTTAGCAGTAAGCCAAAACTATTTGATGTAGGAAACAAATATTGTAGGATTCATAGTTAATGCATACCTAAGAGAAGTAGCATTCAAGAATTTTACCATATCTGTGAAACCTTCAGGAACCAACTCTTCATCCAAAATAGCAACATTATTGTGATGCTCTGCCCAGGTACATGTGCAATCCATGAATTAGGGTTTTGAGAAATTGGGGATTATTGACTTTGAGAGTAATGAGGTGTTAGGGTTTGAGAGAACTTCAATTTGGAGCGTGTAAAAACCAATTGTGGATGTCAATTAGGTTTTAAACTGATTTGGAGAAGTTACACATTCCACCCTCACACTTACAACCGTAGTAGCACAACCATATCACCCACAACACTAGCAGCAGAATGAAACAACTAGTAGCAGATTGATTTTAGCCATCAGCAAAGTTGACTAATCAAGCTTGGTCAAAAAGTCAAAGAATCCTCAACAATAAATGCACTTGATACGCCGTGATCCCTATAAAAACGGACTTAATATTTCCCTAATTTAGCACAATCAAACCCTAATCGCAATCAAAAATGCCAATCACCTAAATCAAATCACAAGAACAATGAAATCCACTCCCGAAATAATCAACATATCTTCGGATTCATCTTATGATGATGAAGCACCACTCCCAACATATGTACCACCATTCCGTCCTCCCCACAACGGATGTAGGACTAAGGAACAAGCCCGCAAGAGAAAACACGATCTTCCTATGTTCAAAGATCTGTTGAACTTGAATCAGACCCCAAGCACATCCAGGGGTAAAGAGGTAATGTCCCCTAAATCTCCAACTTCTTCAGAATCTTCAGAAGACCCAGCCTTGATTCCCAACAGACCTCCATCTCCAATGGAACTTGTTTCCCCCTTCATTTGCACTTCTTCAGATGAGGATGAGCCTCAAAACAATCCACCTTCGACTCCAGAAAGATCACAATCTTCAAGGCCAAGACCCAAGCCATCATCCAGGACAAGAAAGACAAACCCTCCTCTTCCCAAGGAGAGAAAAGTTGTGCTTGGGCTTCCATGCCCTAGACAGTGATGTAGTAGGTTGTAGTCTTTTGTTTTCATCCTTTTATGTAGTAGTCTTTTGTGTTCCTTTGATGTGATAGGTGAATGTACTCTGGAATTTGTAGTCTTTTGGTTGTAATGATGAATGATGAATGGATCCACTTCTGTTTTGAATACTTGCATAACATGAACAATCATCATTGATAGCTTTTGCCTGCAAAATGTTAGTCCAAACACCACAAAACATACCAACATATGTACTAGTATTAGAATTAAATAACAGCAGAGTACATTCCAACATAACTACATACTTCTTGAGAAGTAGCAGAATCAGAGTAACAAACAACACAGTACCTTTACACACTTTACAAAAACAAAAAGAGATATGGTTTTTCAAAGATTAATCATACCAATATTTGCTATTAGAAATTGAAACCTCCCCACATCAAAGTGTTTAGTGAGAAGATCAGCAACATTGTTATCAGTATGAATTTTAACAATTTGAATTAACTTCTTTTCATAACAATCTCTGATAAAATGATGTCTTATCTCAATATGTTTTGTTTTAAAATGAAAAACAACATTTTTAATGATGCAAAGTGTGATGTTGTTATCAATATGAATTTTGGTGTTCATGAAATTGTACCCATAATCAAGCAGTTGATTTTGCATCCAAAGCACTTGTCCACAGCAACTTGAAGCAGCCACATACTCAGCTTCAGTTGTAGAATTAGCAACCACTGTCTGTTTCTTGCATTGCCATGACACCAATCTATTTCCAAGAAATTGACAACCTCCAGTTGTAGACTTTATATCCAAGCAAGCACCAGCATAGTCACTGTCTGAATATGCCACCAAATCAAAAGGTGAATCCTTAGGATACCATAGGCCCAATTTGGGTTGATGCCTTAGATATCTAAAAATCCTCTTCACTGCATTGAGATGTGATTCTTTGGGACATACTTGGAATCTTACACAGGCACATACAACAAACATAATATCAAGCCTTGATGCTGTAAGGTACATCAATGAACCAATCATTGATCTGTACAAGTGAACATCTACTTCTTTTCCATTTTCATCCTTCAACAAAGGTTTGTTGGAGTCCATGGTTGTCTTAGCAGGCTTAGCATCTTCAAATCCAAACTTCTTCAAAATGTCATTGACATACTTATCCTGACTAATAAATATGCGATCTGTCTTTTATTCAACTTGTAGACCCAAGAAGAAGGTGAGTTATCCCATTGAACTCACAGCAAACTTATCCTTCATAGGCTTTTCAAAATCAACACACATAGCTCTGTTTGTAGAACCAAAGATGATGTCATCAACATAGATTTGAACAAGCAAAATATCATCTTTTTGTCTTTTGAGAAACAAAGTCTTGTCAATCTTTCCTCTAATGAACCCAGAATCTAACAAATATGTTGACAAGGTATCATACCAAGCTCTAGGAGCTTGATGTAACCCATACATTGCTCTATTCACCTTGTAAACTTTGTCAGGATAATCAGGCTCTTCAAAACCAGGTGGTTGAGACACATAAACTTCTTCTGTAATGGTCCCATATAGAAAAGCACTCTTTACATCCATCTGATACACTACAAAATCTTTGTATGAAGCATAAGCCAAAAATAGTCTAATATCTTCTATTCTTGCCACTGGTGCAAATACTTCATCATAGTCAAGACCCTCTTGTTGTGTGTATCCTTGTGCTACTAACCTTGCTTTATGTCTGATGACTATTCCCCTTTCATCTCTTTTACATCTGAAAACCCATTTAGTGCCAATCAGTCTTTTTCCATTTGGCAAATCAACCAAACTCCATACTTCTTGTAGTTTGAATTGCAGAAGCTCATCTTGCATTGCTTCCACCCAACTTGATTCTTGTAAGGCTTTGTAAGTGTTCTTAGGTTCAATTTGAGACAGAAAACAAGCAAACAAGCAATTTTGTAGATCTTTGTGACTGTTTCTTTGATGCAGAGATCTTGCAAAGAAACTTTGATGTTGAAGATCTTTCAGCTCTTTAGTCATTTTTCTTGTTTGAACAGATGATTTTGGATCACTGAGAATTTGTTCTTTTGGATGATCCTTGTGAATTCTTGTAGTAGTAGTGGGACTAACAGGAATGTTGACTTCCAAATAAGTAATGTCTGCATCAGCTCCAAATAGCTTACCATCAAGAGCTTCATCATCTGTGTCATCATAGATATTCTCTAGAGGAGGCATATTTGGATCATCAGGATAGTTTGGATCAGCAAAAGATCTACCCTGAGTGTCCAAAGAAGGAAACTTTGATGAAGAAGCAGAGTTAGTAGGGTTGGTAGCAGAATTGGTTGAAGCAGCAGTTGCTTGTTTTGGCCTAGCAGTAGAGTCTTCTGAGTCAGCAGCAGAGACTTCTGGCCTTGCAGGAGAGACATCAACAACCACTTTGGGAGCTTCATTGGTTACCTTTTCTGCATCAACAGGAGTTTCAATATCTACCTCAGTTTCGTTAGGTTTCTCTTGAGTAACAACATCTTCTTGTGTATCTTGATCTTTCTCTAAGGGTAAGAAAGTTGGACCAACCTTCAGTTTTTCAATCAAAACAATGTCTTCTTGTGGTTTGTTAGTGTCAACACTAGCAATAACTGGTACATAATTCATTGTTTTGGTAAGAATATCAATATTAAACAACCATTCAGGTCCTTTTCCTTCAACATTAGATGTGTTCTCACTACACTTGATATGCAAATTCTCCTCTACATGTTTGGTTCTCTTATTATATACCCTGAAAGTTTTACTATGTACTGAGTAACCAACCAAGTATCCTTCATCAGCTTTTTCTTCAAACTTGCCTAACTGATCCTTAGTGTTCAAAATAGTGACAGGACATCCAAATGGCTTGAGAAAATCAATCATTGGTTTCTTTCCATGAAATAGCTCATATGGAGTTTTGTTGTGAGGCTTCACTACCTTACTTCTGTTTTGGACAAAACATGCAGTATTTACAGCTTCAGCCCAAAAAGGTATAGGTAGTTTAGAATAAGATAACATTGTTCTTGCAGCCTCAATCAGTGTCCTGTTTCTTCTCTCTGCAACACCATTATGTTGTGGAGTTCTTGCAACACTATACTATCTTAAAATTCCTTTTCCCACACAGAATTGATTCATCACACTATTCTTGAACTCAGTACCATTGTTACATCTGATAATTTTCACTTTGTGGTTGTGCAAGTTTTCAACTCTTGTAATGAATGCCTTAAGTATCTCTGTGGTTTCATCTTTAGTGCCTAAGAAGAACACCCAAGTAAACCTGCTAAAGTCATCTGTGACAACTAGGCAATATGACTTCTTTTTCAAGCTATTCACAAAAACAGGCCCAAATAAATCCATGTGTAGTAAATGCAAGGGCTTTGTATTTGTGTTCACTATCTTGGACTTGAATGAAACTCTGTGTTGTTTACCCTTTTGACAAGCAACACAAGTCTCACAATTTTCATATAGCTTTGTGGGCATTCCTCTCACAAGATTTCCTTTCACCAACTTATTCATTGTTTTGTAGTTCAGGTGCCCAAGTCTTCTATGCCATAATTTTGGTTCATCAATAGTGGCTTTTGCAATTAGACAAAAAGCTCTTTTGGGAACAATGTTCTTAATATGGTCACTGTATATATTTTCATTTCTAGGGACCTTCAATAGCACAAATTTATCATCTGGCAACTGAAAATTAGGAGAAAGGATCATACATTCAGTGTATGTAAAAAGAACAAAGTTCCTTTTGTCACACATTTGTGAGACACTAAAGAGGTTAAACTTAAGCCCTTTCACAAGAAACACCTTCTCAAAGACCAAATTTCCTGTTCTTAAAGTTCCTCTACCAATAATCTTCCCACCTTTTGGATCATTCCCAAAAGCAACATAACCACCTTCAAAAGCCTCAAAGTCTTCAAGTTGAGACTCATCTCCTGTCATATGTCCAGAGCATCCACTATCAACTATAGCCATATCTTTTAGATCATCCAGTAGATTACCTTGCACATGAAAATAGAGAAATTAGTTTCTCTTGGGGACCCAAGCCATTACTGACTTGGATATGCCTTGTGCATCAACATAATTAAATTTCTTTAAGTCACTTGATGCACTGCTGTTTTTGGAAACAATGTTTGAGACAGATGATTTTGGTTTCCAAACCCAGCAAGCTGAGGCCTTAACAGCATAAAAATGATTTCCAACAACTGTATTTGATAAAACTTTTGGCCCAGAGGTAGAAAGTTTTGTACTAGCAGCAGATTGCTTACTAGCAGCAGCGTGCATGCTAGCAGCAGATTGTGTGGAAAACTAGAAGGGGGGTTATTAAATTTATTATCAAAATATTTTGTAGCTTATAAAAACTTTCGATTCGATCTCAAGTAAGTTCAAGTAACAACCAATATAAGCAAGTATGAACTAATAATGAAAGCACTGAAATAGAATGAAGAAAAGATAGAGTTAGAAAGATCAAACCACAACACGCGAATTTATAGTGGTTCGGCTACAAGGACACCTTCCTTGCCCTACTCCACTCCCCGAGTACCACACTCGAGAGTTTTCTACACTATGTCAACAAACTCCTTATGGTGGAGAAACCTTACACATCTTGCCTTACACGAGTTAACGACACTAAGCTAAATGTCGAGTTCTAATCGTAGCTAGAACCAATCTCACAACTTCTTCAAGACTTCACACCTTCTTCACACCTTCACAACTTCTTCAAGACTTCACACCTTCTTCTATGCACAACTAAATCACAACTACTACACTACTTTACAACACACCTAGTTTCTACAATCAACAAGTACTCACAACACTTTTACAAATATCTAACACTACTACAATGTGAAAATAGCTAATCACAACACTACTACAATTAAATGGATGTAGAGGAGTGTTCTTCTTCTTGCACTTGAGTGGACGAAGCTTTGGATCACTTGGAAATAAAGATTTATGAATTATATGATCAAAGGATTTTTGATATAGAAATGGAGGTTGGATCAGAAAGTTTTTAGTCCAAAAAGGTGATAAAAATATGTGGAATGATCCAGTATTTAAAGGGCCAGAAAATACTGTTCTGGAGCGTGCCGGTCCCCTTAATTAGTAGGCGGTCCCCTTAATGATTAAGGGGGCCGCCTAGTATAATTAAGGGGGCCGCCCTACTGAACATTGGAAAAGTTTTTCTAGATAAAATTTGCCCTTTTTGGCTGGAAATTTGAAATCATATCTTTGTAGTTTAATATAACAATACCATAAATGATTTACAAATATATATAAAATGTTAATATCATTTTATAAAATGTTATGTCTTAAGACAAGGTTTCCTTTGATCATGTAATGCATAAGATGCTTAGTTTATGCATACCTTAAGTGATATTAGATGTAGAGGTAAATATTTGTTACTAAATACTTGTTTACGTCTTCATCTTGACTTAATTTGATTTGAGTTTTGTGATTATCAAAACATAGGTTTATTGAGAAATATTAATAACGTTTTTAAACATTATTTATATCAACAATTTCCCCATTTTTGATGATTACAAAACTTAAACTCATTAACTCAAAAATTAGTTTTTAAACAAGTATTTTAGTGAGTTTATATTTACTTCTCCCCCTTTTTGTAGAATCAAAAAGGTTATGCCGACAATTTTCAAACGTGAAAATTTGACGGGAAGATATCTCCCCCTTGATGTGTACTCCCCCTCGTTTGGGGGCACCAAGAGAACGAGCTATGAAATGCTTTGCAAAATAAAAATATTAGAAACACAAGTATATACATGCAAATATATATAAGGCGATAAGAATATAATTAAGCATGTTTGAAAAGAAGCATTCATATTAAAGCAATAGTTGTGTCAAGAAACAACAATACAAGTAGCAATAATAAAGATTACAAGAGGATAGCTATTACATAAACTAACAAATAGAAGAATATTTCATCATGCAAAGAGTACATGGGCTTCATAGAGCTTGCCAGAAAAAGGGTGGTAAAGGCTTTATTTATTAAGCATATCATATGCTTAATTTGGAGTGCATGATGGTGATGGTGGAGGAATGGGTGAGAACTGTGGTGGAGGAATAATTGGAGAGGATGGTGGAGTTGGTGGTGGTGGTGGGTTAGTAAGCAAATGTTCAATATATGAAAACATATATTGAATTTCATCTCTAAGACCAAAGATTACGGTTCGGTTGTGGATACAACAAAGACAAGTATCCCCATGGGATTCAAGTAACCTCCAAGGCACGGGATTGACAAAGAATGGTGGTATAATTGGTGGAGATGAGAGATGAGCATCAAGTGGTGTTATTGGTGAAAGTGAGATGGTAAGATGGGTGGAGATAGGTTCTTGTGTAGGATGTGGTGATGATACTTGTGGTGACAAGTGTGAATTGATGTAGTCATTGATTGATGAGGTTGAGGGTATGGAGGATGAGGAAGTTCCATGAGTGGAAGGTGTTTTGGATGGTGCATTAGGTGCACTTGGAGATGAGCATTTATGTGGAGGTGATGGGGTTTTGTTGTCTTCATTTGTTAAGTCAATGAAGAGTTGTTTTGGATGGATGATGACAATCTTTTGTTTCTTATAGGCCTTGGAGTTTGAGGTGCTTGGTGGAGTCATGATGATTTAGATGAGGAATGATGAGATGAAGAATGGTGATTATGGAGGGAATTTATAGTATGGAAATGGTTGAATGAGATTCTAAAATCAGTTGGGTTAAAATGGGAAATGGTAGCTGATACTAGAGAAAGAGTTCACAAGATGCAAAAGAAAATAGTAAACCCAGTTCCAGATGGTCGATCCCCTTAATTATAGGCCGGGCCCCTTAATAATTAAGGGGACCGCCTAGGAAATTAAGGGGGCCGCCCATCTGGTGTTTTCTTAGACGACCAGAAACCCAAAATTTGCAGAAATGGGTGATTTTTCAAGTGTGTATTTCCAACAAGCTCTATTAGATATATATATATATATATATATATATATATATATATATATATATATATATATATATATATATATATATATATATATATATATATATATATATAAACAAATTATGCATGCAAACAAAAATATTATATTCCACTTATAAAAGAAACATAGCATTGCATTAAAATATGATGAAGATAGTAGCATGATAATAGTTAAAGTCTAAGCATCATCCAAGAAATAAACAAGAGATAACATAAGTATTTCTGAATAAATCGGACAAATAACAAGCCATACAAATGTCTAATAGAGAATAATAATAATAAGTAGCAATACATCAACATCATCCACTTCTTCTTCTTCCCAATCATCTTTCTAAACATCTTTCCAACGGATTTGAATCCTCCTCGAATTTCTTCATGCATTTGTTGTTGTCGGTTGATAATGGACGTTTGACGAGTGAAGAGAAGTTCATCGGTACGTTCATGAGGAAGAGGAACTTGATACTCGGTATCGTCAAGATCAGAAAGATTATCAACAAAGGTCATGGGGGATGGAGTACTAACACGTGAGGTGTTTTCCTCCTCATCATCATCATCATCGTCACGATGAGATGTAGACCCACGAGGCCTAGAATACAAAGGAACACGAGATTTTCCTTTGTCACTTCGAGAACGACGAGTACAAACAAGAGTAAGTTGGTTCAAAGTAGGAAGGATTTGCACGTAGTAATCTCTTTGAAGATGTGGGTAATGTTCCATGACATAACAATAAAGTCGTGTAAGGAACATACCGTAAGGAAGATTGGCATTTGAGGTGTTTTTGGCGGACATGATTCGATGAACAAAAAGATAAGCCAAATTGTAGTTCTCTTCAGCAACTACACAATATAACATGTGGGCAATGCTTGCCGTGACATGATCACGGTGACCACCAGTACCAAATGCATTCTTGCGAATGAGTTCTTCCCACTTTTTCATATTGTGGCTTAGCTCTTTGAGGAGGATTTGATTTGCATAAATATAGACATTCTTCGACTTGATTACTCGACTAGTCGTACGATGTTCTAGTTCAAGCAATCGACAAATGTCTTCAGGACTAGGAATCTCAGAATAGTATGGGCCATCCCGAGGACGATTTCTTTCAAGAGAGGAAAGATCCCATTCATTTGAGAATACGGCTTGGCCGTTGTATGGGATTCTAAGAATTTGTCCAAATTGAGCAAGAGTAAGAGTGATGAATTGATTTTGAATCATGAAGGAAATAAGGAGATGACCATAGGGATCGGTTTGCACCGTCACTTGGCTATAGAAGTCGAGGATAAAACGAGGAATGATTGGTTCGTTGATTTGGTAGAGACATTCAAAACGAATATTGGAGAACATTCGTTCGGTTTGATCAGAGTCATAGAAAGATGGATCGACAATTCTTCCTTCGTGAATGTTTCTATTTTCAATGGGACGATAGAAACATGCAACTGAAGGAGACATGCCAGGAGTAGAAGAAACATTTGGAATGTATTGTTTGGTTTTGGAGACATCACCAACCGTGGTCTTAGGTACTTTCACCTAAACAATATAACAACAAAAATAAAATTAATACAAAAACAACTATCATGCATATGTTTTATATATATATATATATATATATATATATATATATATATATATATATATATATATATATATATATATATATATATATGTGGAAAACTAGAAGGGGGGTTGAATAGTTTACCGCTTTTTGGATTCTTTTTAACTTGAATATCTTTAAAAACTTTTACGTTTGTTTAAAGATATAAACACAACGTTATGTGTTTGATTCTTTGAAAAGCTTTTCATGTGAATAACAATTCTAACTTTACTAGTTTCATACTTTGAAAAGCTTTGCTTGTGATGATCCTAACTTTGCTTGTTTAGTTCTTTGAAAAGCTTTACTTTTGTTTGAAGATATAAACACATCTTTACTTGTTTAGTTCTTTGAAAAGCTTTATATGTAACTAGCTATTCTAACTAAAGAACAACATGTAATAAGCAAAGATAAAGAAAGAAACGATCAAACCACAACACGATTGTTTATCATGGTTCGGCTACAAGGACTCTTTTTCCTTGCCCTACATCCACGCCCCGAGTTTCCAACTCGAGAGTTATAAGCACTAATCAACAAACTCCATTCACCGGCGGAGAAAACCTTTACAACGTCGCTTACACTTTTACCGACACTAAGCTAGATGTCGAGTTCTTTTACACGGGTACAACCACTCCCTTCGTCGCTTACACTTTTACCGACACTAAGCTAGATGTCGAGTTCTTTACCAAGGGTACAACCACTCCCATTAGTTATTTTACAAGGGTACAACAACTCCCGACACACTACGTATTTTGAGGCCTAAAATACTAACCAATCACTTCTACATACATGACAAAAATAAAGCATAAACTACCAAAGCTTATGCATGACCAAGCTACCAAGACTTGCAACTTTAGAGTTGAAGCTTGTAACTTCTTGAATGATCTTGTGAAGACCCTTGCTACATAAGAGAATCACACAAATCAAAATGTTACTGAGTTAGTTGAGAGAGTATGTGAAAAAATATGTCCTAAAGGGGTGACTCAAAACTAACAAATGGTTTGGTATTTATAGCAAACCATTCTGCAGGTGTGGTGGATCAGGCGGACCCCCCAGAAGGGTTTCGCCCGTGTATCCCCAGGGTACCGCCACGCTTGTAGTTGGTTTTTGCAATAAATCTTCCAAACCAAACAAGGTCACATCACATTACTTCTAGTCAAACACAAGACTTGCAAGAAAGCATAAGGTTAGTCAAACACTCTTTCTTACCATAAATGTATATGGACAAAGCTTACCCTAAATGTGATGTGACATTACTATTTTAAGAAATAAATGTGATGTGACAAGACACTTTCTAATTTAAGAAATAAAAACAATGTTTTTGTTAAAAGGAAATGTAAACCTTAGTTAAACAAGACTTAAACAGTTAAAGTGATGATTTACTTATAGCTAAACTTCATACTTTGTCATTAACAAAACTTAGAAAAGATCGTAAAATATAAATAACGTTTTTAGGCGATATTTGTATTAACAATCTCCCCCTTTTTGTTGATGACAAAACATAAACTTTATTTATAAGTAAGTCACTAGTTTTAGTGTTAAGTCTTATAAAGTTAGTATAAAAACTTGTTTTTGCAAAGATGAGGTGATAAGCACTAAAAACTTGTTTTTGCAAAGATGAGGTGATAAGCATAAGTTTATATAAATTCTCCCCCTTTTTGTCGAAACAAAAAGAAGAGTAGCAAAGCAGAAGTATGCACTTGCTCCCCCTTGGATGATACTCCCCCTAAATGGAGTGCCAAGAGAGGAGACATGGATTTTGAACCTACAAGAAAAAGGTTAGTTGCCGCACAAGACAAGTCATGAAAGCATTTCATGTCTAAAACACAACTAAGAGTTGTGAAGCGGAATAATGCAATACTCATGCTCCCCCTTGAATATTACTCCCCTAAATAGAGTATCAAGGAAAGAAAACATGGAAAATGATCCTACAAAAAGAAAGTTAGTTTCTAAAACACAAGATATACAAGTTACCATAACAAGGTATAGTGCAATCACAATACTTTAAATAGTCAACAAACAAAGCATATCTCATAGTAGGATAAAATTAATTTCATGTAAAATTTGACTTTTAGGAAGTCGAAGACGAGAAATGATGTGAATAACATCCTACTTCTAAAAATAAAACACCAAATAAAAAGAAACTAAGAATATAAAAATCCTACATCTATAAAAAGGAAACCATCACTTTCCTTAATGAGAAACATTCTTCCAAAACAAGGGTAAGGTTGTTTGAGAATAAAAGTAGGTGGTGGAGGATGTAGTGGGTTTCATTTTGAATGTTATGGGGGTGACACGGTTTTGGTTTGTTTGTTTAAACGGTGAAACATTTTCCAAAAGAAACGGTTTTGTTTCATTTTGGAGACTCTAAACTTGAGGTGGTGTTGGTGCTCTAAACTTGGTTTGTTGGTTTTAATGAGCAACATTTTCCAAAAGAAACGGTTTTGTTTCATTTTAGAGACTCTAAACTTGAGATGTTCCACAATGTGGTTTAGGATAAACCTCATTTCATTGTTTAGAGGATCATGGATGTCTTTGTAGATAAGGTGAGACAACAATGGTTTTGGGTGGTGATATTCTTGTTGTGGTGTTTGGTTGTGGTCAAAAGACTCATTTTGGTCAAGCAATGACTGTGGTTTTTCATTTGTGAAAGGTGGTGGTTTTGTTGGTCTTGATGGAAGATCACTGAGATGTTTCTATTTTCTTATACGAAGAAAATAGAGATTCAAAGTGTTGGGAAGGTTCATGTGGTGGTGGTAGTTGAACAAAGTGACAAAGGCTTGGTTTTCCGGATGGATTACCATGAAGGTTTTTGTAAATGGGGTGAAACACAAATGATTGTAGGTGTGTATGACCTTGATCATTTGGAAAAATTTAGGGTCTAGCATAACGGTAAGCTAAACTCTCAAGCAATGACGGTGGATGAGGTACATCATCCAATGACTCATTTGGTTGAAATATTGGTTGTTATTGGGTTTCCGTTTCGGCAATGGCTTGATGGTTTAGGTGATAGGTTTTCAAAAGTTTCCAATAGTGGATGTGGTGATGTTGGTGGTGTATGGAAAAAGTTCCATTGGTGTAAATGTTTGTGATCGATGGTTGAAAAAGTTTTTGATGGTTGAAAAGTGTATATGTTTGTATTGCCATGTTTGGGAGAGGATGTTGAAGTAGCAATATTGAGGAAATCTTGAATAGTGGTCATGTTGATGTTGCAAGGTATTGAATATGGTGTTGAGGTAGTAGGGTTAAGGAAGTTTTGGATAGGTGAAGAAATGTCAAGTGATGAGCTTGATTTGATGGTTTTGTTGAAGCAACAAGTTTTAACACTAATCCTAGTGGCTTTAGCTTGATGATTCGGATGAGGTGTTTGATTAAGTCATCTCAAATCTTTGGTTTGCAAGAGTTTTGAGATTGAGAGAAGTAATGGTGTTGGTGTGAGTTTTGGGGTATTCTAAAGTGATCAAACTTACAAAGAATTGTGGGAAGGAGTGTTTAGATTTGATGTTCTACCATTCAAAGATTGAGGTATCAAATGATTTTCATGAACTTGTCACATCATTTGATGTCAATCCAATGGAATAGGGTGGAGTGAAAGACCAACATATGCACTCAATGCTTTGTGATCATGGGATGTGATTTGGTTGAAAATGTTCCAATGGTTTGAAGGAGCCTTTAAAAGGGTTCCTTGGGTTAGTTATGTTTGAATTTGAACTTTTGGCGGGAAGTGACTTCCTAATTGTTTTAGTGAGTGAGAGTTGTCCTAATATGGTTATTGGAGGTAAGGGAAGATGTTTCTCACTAAAGAAAATGGTTTGACACTTTACAAGTTTTGAACTTAAGAAAAATGACAAAAATTTTCTGCAGGTGTCTGGTGGAACCCTCGCGGTACATAGGCGGAACCCATTTGAGGGTACCGTCTGGTCCGTTGGGCCAATTCTGGGTTTCCCAGAAAATACACTAGCGGAACCCAATTTTGGGTACCGTCAGATCCGCCAGGGCTGAAAAATTAGGCAGTCCGCGATTTTGACCCGCGAGACGATTTTCAAAATTTTCGAAAACTCCTAAAATCAAAAAGATAATGCATTTCTAGTTTAGCAATGCAAAAACTAGACACGTAAACACACATATCATAGGACTTTGACCTTGAGGTCGAGGATTTCACTATACTTAGTAAGAATTGCCATAAGCATAAAAAATTGACAAACACCTCAAACATTGTCATTATGCATAAAAGCTCATACAAACATAATCCGACAAATGTAATAAAACATGTAAGTGAAAAACAATACAAATCACGTAGTTTAACACATAAAAGGTTCTAAAACATTCATAAGCCAAACACTCCTTAATCGTCTCATGTCAGATGATGATGATGATGGTATAGGTGAGCGAGTACGTTTGCCCTTACCTTTGAAAGCTCGTTTATCACTTAGAGGAACGAAGATGTGAGGAATGAGAGAATAGTCAAGGCACATTCCATTATCATTAGGAGGAATGGGTGAGATTGTTCTAAAGAGGTGGGTGAGAAGCATTCCATAAGGAAGAGCGGTTGTTCCTACCAAAGGTATGTCGGCCATTCTTTTGGCGAGGTAATAGGCTAAGTTAAAAGGTTGACCGGTGGAAATGCTATAGAGCATGTAGCTAAGACATGTGTTGACATGATCTCTATTTCCTATGGAACTTATACCGTTGGCTCTAAGAATCTCTTCCCATTTCTTAAATTGTGGTTTGAGTTCATTGAATTCCATTCCATATGGGTCATTAATGACCTCATTTCCGGTTCTAGTTCTCCTAGTGTTGGTGGTCCTAATGAAGAGGTGGTCACGAAGTTGATCTTTGGATACAAGAAGGGTATCATAGGGATAGATGCGGTCAAAGAGTGTGTCAAGAGTTAAGAGGGAGTGCAAGTTGGAGTAGATGCAAGTACCATGGTTTGGGACACCTAGGATTTGAGCAAACTCCTCAAGAGTGAAGGAGTATTGATGACTACTAGCCCTAAAGTTAATAGACATGCGACCATACTCATCCTTAGAGAGGGTGATGGATGCATAGAATTCTAAAATGAACCTAGAAAAAATAGGCTCGTCAATTTCTAAGAGACATTCAAAGTTGATTGTGGCAAATTCCGTGTAGTGGTTTGTACCTTCTAAGAAGGATGGATCAATGGTTATGGACATATCGTTTTTCTAAGGATTTGTAGAAAAAGATTAGAGTTTGAGTAAGACCTTTGGTTTTGTGGTGTTTGGGTAGGTACTTGATGGTGTCCTTGTAGTCGTAGTGAGTTAGAGGAGGCATGATGATTCCTAGAAAATCAAAATTTCACATTTTAGTCTAGGTAAACGACTATTGTAATGTGTATGTTCTAGTGTGTACCTATATGAAAACAATGTGGAGGTGCGGTTAACTTGACTCATTTTGATGATTAAAAATGTTTTATAATGCAAGTGATGTTTCAATGACGTTTTTCATTTGTTTTAACAATGTGGTGAACGGTGGTAAAGTATGGTTGACGACCGAGAGTGGATATGTGAAATGAGGTGGTGATTGCTTGACAACACTTAAAGCTTGGATATCTTCTTTGTGTTCTTCACTTGCTAGAAAGTGGAATAGACACATTTCATAATGAAATTCACTTGACTTTTGACGACATAGACAAATATGTTAATGAGAGTATGGATATGACAATTGCCTTTTGTTTCAAAGAGCGACACAAAGGTGAACATAGGTTTATGTATCATGAAAGGTGGTTTAATCTTAATAGGTTAGGTTATAGTGGGGATGACACACTTGTTTGGTTACATTGTGGAATCTTCTTGTGAAGATGACTAGGTGGAGTTATTGGTGAAGATGATATTGACTCTTGGTTTCTTTGAGGGCATGGAAATGGTGGATGACTCGATATTGATAGGACAAAGGATAACTCGGTTTCTCATTTCACATTGGTTGTTTGAGGTTTGAGTGATGAACGGTTATGAGGAAGATGCTTGAAGTTTTGCTCATTTAGTGGATCTCATGGGCTAAGATATATCACAAGGTGAATGTGATGAGATGATGGTGAAAGAATAAGTGAATGATTAAGTTAAGAGGGTGTTTGGTTTAAAAATTAAAAATAAAACATCATGTGGCTTTGGCGGACCAGGCGGAACCAAAAAGTGGGATCCGCCTGTATGGTCTGAGGGTACCGTGGGAGCTGCAGGAGAAATTCAAAAGAGATTGTCTTGATTTTTGTGGTTTTATCCTAATGTTCAAAACTAAGGTTTTAGGTCTTATGAGTCCTTGACTAAGCCTAGGGATAATGAATGCTTCTCATTCAAGAGGTTTTGTGAAAACGTTGATAGAATGGTTAACGTATACGACTTTCTTAGTTAAGATGTTCCTCAATGAACAGTTTTACCAATACGATGATGACGGATCACAATATGTCTATTAAGAAACATAATGGATTGAATTGTCGCCGAAGTCGATGCTTCCTTTGTTGAAGGGATAACAATGTTGATGAGATGAATTCCGTTGTCGATGTGAGTTAGCTTGTTCAAGTAGAGCTTGTTGATGTGCTTCTCCATCCAAAACTAATTTGAGAACCTTACGTGTTTTGGAGACTCATTGGGTAAGTAAGTATAAAAGTGCAAGTACCACTTGTGCTTTTCTTATCAACTTATTACCGACATAATTCCATTTTGCATACACTATGGTTTCTATTCCCGTTCTTTTGGGATACCATAAACCTAGTTGCATAGTACCTTATGATGTATCCAAACAAGCTCAATCTTAAGAGTTGTTTAAGGATCCTTTTTAACACGAGCACATAGACAAAGGCTAAACATAATGTTGGATCTAATTGTTATGAGAACAAGTAGTCTTCTAAACATTTCTCTACGTTTAGTTTTACCTACGGATTTACTAATCTCATTCTTGATAAGTCATCAATAACTTAACCATTGAGAACAAGAGAGTAGCTAGGAATGTCTTTAAGTTAAAATCCCTTGCTTTTGGGGCTT
Source organism: Artemisia argyi (assembly GCA_030686995.1). NCBI lineage: Eukaryota > Viridiplantae > Streptophyta > Magnoliopsida > Asterales > Asteraceae > Artemisia > Artemisia argyi. The sequence continues at coordinate 117,584,903 of CM060692.1, read as the reverse complement.
GCTTTTATTATCAAAAAGTCTTTCAAATATTGACACTATACTCACTTGATTACTTTGAAATATCAATTTTGTTTCACTAGTTGTTTTACTCTAAATTCCAAAAATTGTTTTTGTTGAATTTGTTTAGACACAACTATGACCTATAAATCAAGTTTTATGACTTATGTCAATTTTACTTGATTCAATGTTTGACTCATGGTGAGAAGATGTTATTTTGTACTTTTACTCTATGCTTGTCTTGCCATCATTTGGACTTTCGACTAAGTCATCATCTACCAAAGATGATATCTTAGAAGGAGGAGATTACTCGTTAAATGTTATATTCAACGATTCCTCGACTCTTTGGGTTTTCTTACTTAAGAAACTATGAACTCTATTTGTTTTGAAAAAGTCCAAGAGGTACAACATCATGAGACTATGTGTCACATTTGATGTGTAAATCCTAGATGTTGAATAACTCATTTTCTTTCACACATCCTAATATATGCTAATGTGATTTATTTCACCTTGTGTGTTTTATGTGAGATTATCATAAAGGAGTGATTGAAGAAAAACACAATTAAGGACTCAAAGTATGGTGTTTGAGAAAGTTGTTTAACAAAGGTTTGTTTTGCAAGCAACACAAAAGTGTTAGACATTTTAACACTTAGGAAATTCTTAATTAACTCACTTGTAAGCAAGAGTTGAGTGAGACTCACTCAAGAGTTTCTCGTGTTTATCTCTAGATGGTTAAAGAACCAAAACACCTTATATCTCCTACTAGTACTAATGACGAAATTCCTTGTTACATAGAGTCTAATCTTAGTTATTACTAATAGCAAGTAAACACTTTTAGAGTATTACTAACAACACATAATCCTACACATAATGCTAGAAACAAGAGACAATCAAAGCCGAGTTGAAGTAATGCGTACCTTTTAAATTACATAGAGATGCTATTAAGAGGATAAGCACTTCGCGTAAAAACTTGGTTTGACGACACGCTTTGAAACTCAATAACTCATGTATCCAGGAAGGTTAGACAATCATATAAAAGCATAGAGAATGATAATCCTAATCCTTTTATCATGAGTTTCTATTAGAGATTGAATTATCTCTAAATCACTCTTCTAGGTTTGATTAATTTTACTTGCTTTGTTTTTTTATTTGATGGTGCTTTTGAGTTAAATCCTAATCCAGTTTTATCTTTAAACAACCTTTGACTCCTCAACAATCTTTCAATAGATTTTGAGCTTTCATCAAATTTAACTAATAATTTTCCTTTCTCATTTTTCTTTTTAATCTCATGTTTGTAATCTAGACATAATTTACATTCTAGATCAATTTCATCATTACTCTCAAGTCTAGACATTTTATCTTCTAACAAGATTTCCTTTTCAAAGATATTTTCAAAAGATTTTGAAGACTCATTGTTAAAGATAGGTTTTAAGTTCATGTTGCATAGATGTTTAGACTCATTTTCTAGTTTAGAAAACTCTATGATAAGTTTGTCAAGCAAAAGTGTTTGATTTCAAAATGTACCTTGCTTGATGTTTTATCTAGTTGAGAATCACAAACCGGATGGTTGGCTTCATCTTCATCCGTGTTCATTCATGAGTCGTAAGCAAGTCCACTAAGAGCTCGTCATGAGTAATCATCTTCACTTACACCTTCATTTAAAACATTAAAACTAGTAGTACATGTATTTATCTCAACTAAATGTCTATCAATTAATATTTCTAAGACTTCTAATTTATATGTGAGATCAAATTGATCATCTTTGACTTGACATATTTCTTGATGAAAGTTTAACATATATTTCAAAATATCATTAGCCGTTTGACACAAATACATTCTTTCATATTAGGTACTAAAGGTTTATAAATCATTGTTTTAGCTTTAGTGTTTTTATCAAGTTTGAGATAGTTATCTTGATTTTCAAAACTTGTTTTCTTTGGTTTGAAATCACCAAAAGATATAATATGCCAAAGATCTTGATCAATTGATTTCACATAGTTTTCAAAAATTACTTTTCCATTCAAGTAAGTTTTCTTATTCAAATAGCGGTGGGTTTTGAATAGGTTGCCCTTCTTTGAGATTTCAAAATCCATGGATCGATCCAAGTTTTAAAATACATTCTATTTTAAAGATCTTGAGTAACGTAGCTCTTGATGCCAATTGTGGAAAACTAGAAGGGGGGTTGAATAGTTTACCGCTTTTTGGATTCTTTTTAACTTGAATATCTTTAAAAACTTTTATGTTTGCTTAAAGATATAAACACAACGTTATGTGTTTGATTCTTTGAAAAGCTTTTCATGTGAATAACAATTCTAACTTTACTAGTTTCATACTTTGAAAAGCTTTGCTTGTGATGATCCTAACTTTGCTTGTTTAGTTCTTTGAAAAGCTTTACTTTTGTTTGAAGATATAAACACATCTTTACTTGTTTAGTTCTTTGAAAAGCTTTATATGTAACTAGCTATTCTAACTAAAGAACAACATGTAATAAGCAAAGATAAAGAAAGAAACGATCAAACCACAACACGATTGTTTATCGTGGTTCGGCTACAAGGACTCTTTTTCCTTGCCCTACATCCACGCCCCGAGTTTCCAACTCGAGAGTTATAAGCACTAATCAACAAGCTCCTTTCACCGGCGGAGAAAACCTTTACAACGTCGCTTACACTTTTACCGACACTAAGCTAGATGTCGAGTTCTTTTACACGGGTACAACCACTCCCATCATCGCTTACACTTTTACCGACACTAAGCTAGATGTCGAGTTCTTTACCAAGGGTACAACCACTCCCGTTAGTTCTTTTACAAGGGTACAACAACTCCCGACACACTACATATTTTGAGGCCTAAAATACTAACAAATCACTTCTACATACATGACCCAAATAAAGCATAAACTACCAAAGCTTATGCATGACCAAGCTACCAAGACTTGCAACTTTAGAGTTGAAGCTTGTAACTTCTTGTGAAGACCCTTGCTACATAAGAGAATCACACAAATCAAAATGTTACTGAGTTAGTTGAGAGAGTATGTGAAAAAATATGTCCTAAAGGGGTGACTCAAAACTAACAAATGGTTTGGTATTTATAGCAAACCATTCTGCAGGTCTGGCAGATCAGGCGGACCCCTCAGAAGGGTTCCGCCCGTGTATCCCCAGGGTACCGCCAGGCTTGCAGTTGGTTTTTGCAATAAATCTTCCAAACAAAACAAGGTCACATCACATTACTTCTAGTCAAACACAAGACTTGCAAGAAAGCATAAGGTTAGTCAAACACTCTTTCTTACCATAAATGTATATGGACAAAGCTTACCCTAAATGTGATGTGACATTACTATTTTAAGAAATAAATGTGATGTAACAAGACACTTTCTAATTTAAGAAATAAAAACAATATTTTGTTAAAAGGAAATGTAAACCTTAGTTAAACAAGACTTAAACACTTAAAGTGATGATTTACTTATAGCTAAACTTCATACTTTGTCATTAACAAAACATAGCAAAGATCGTAAAATATAAATAACGTTTTTAGGCGATATTTGTATTAACACTATATATATATATATATATATATATATATATATATATATATGCAATATATGTGGAACGAAATTCTACTTCGACCAAAAAAAAATATTTTATGAAGTAGTTTCACAATGTTCCTTGTATTTTGATTTTAAACTCGTTTAGAATATATGACGTCAAAGAGTATGATATCATAATTCATTTCGTAGTAAGGCTAGATATATATTAGATTATATATCTTGCTCTTTCATAAGAGTTTGACTCAGCATAAACATGTTTAAAAGGTTAAAATGTGAATTTTGGTTTTCAAAATATCTTTTTCAAGATTAACCAAACGCTCCCTTAACTAGATTAAAATAACATAAAACATCAATATATATATATATTGATTATATATCTTGATGACATCTATTGATTCTAATAGTTTTAACAAATTTTATGAGCTAATTTTAAGTTTCAAATAACTACATATAATTATAATTTTTTCATGAACCAAACGCCCATGTTGTCTTCATGAACCATTTTATAACGAATTGAGAAATATGTTTTGATTGTTTACAACATTGAACTAATATAATGTAGTAAGTTTTAACTAGCTTTTAAGAGTTATATCAACAATGTGCCTTTTGGAAAATGAAATTCAACAAGGGTTTATGGGCGATTAAAGATTTTGACAAATTGATGTGTTATACTAAGTTTGAGTTGCAATACGTCATTCTAATCCTGTGGGAAGCATTTGGTTGTTCAATTCCTAGCTTCTATTTCACTAAAATTCGAATTAAAATAAATTTTAATAAAATACCTAATTATTGATTAGACACCAAATTAAATGAAATGTGATGAAATGTATGTTGGAAAACTTACAAAAGATGTTGTTATACGCTTGGTTAGCGTTTCCCCCTTGCGAAACAACCCCGGATTGGTGATTTGGTGAAGGATTTTGATGGTTTTGGTTGTTTTGGTTCGTACTCAGCAGAGGTGAGGAAGGGAATTATGAATAAATGGAGTGTTTGGCAAAAGATTTAAGGTGGAAAACAAATTTGAAAGTATCAGATGGCCGGCCCCCTTAAACATTAAGGGGACCGCCCTTCAAATTTTTGAATTTTCGCGGTTTTAATTTCTAGAGCAAACATATTTATATGTATATATTTAGATTAGTAATATTTTAAGAATACGTAGGCTTTTATTGGCACGATGACGAAGTACTTAACAATTTTAATTAACGTATCGATAATTAAAATGTTCCTTTGACAATTTTGGACAAAATAATCAAGGTGTTAAGTTGATGAAGGGTTTGAGGTGTGTTTGGGAATATGTGTGTGTATATATATATATATATATATATATATATATATATATATATATGTGTGTGTGTGTATGTGTGTGTGTGTGTGTGTGTGTCACAACTCGTAATTTCCGGTCATTTTCCAAACCTCGACAATTTACTATTCACAAGTTACTATTCACCATTTACTATTCATCGATCACTATTCATCGTTTTTGAGGTCAATTTGACATTTCGAGAAACATTCGGAAATTTTACTATTCACTTGACACTATTCATTTCCGAGAGAAAACCACTATTCACGTGCATTACTCATTTCATCGTAAACTTAGTTTACGGGTATTCAAGATTCGCGTAACCGTATTGGTTCAGGAGCGAATTCATGCTTTATCATTTGAGACATCTCATACAGACTAGAAATAGTCTTTATATCATCATTATGGCACTTGCATACTATTCCACTCGTAGGGTAATTAAATTAATACTTTTGGTATAATTTGCTTTTACGTATAATTACTTCTAAATAAACGTTAACAAGCAATCAATAATGTGACTAACACGTCCGACACTCCCGACTATGATCCTAATATATTTTTATATTCATTTTAATAATATAAAAATTATAATATTAATTTACTTGGTGTTTTCAAATCAATTGCTACATTTTACGGTCGGAGCTTATAACTCCGTCGGTTTGCGTTATTTCAACCCGATAATTATTCTAATACTCGTTTCTCACCAGGAATAATATTTTACAACTTTTACAACTTCGTCGTATTTTATTTCACCTCGGTAACATTTATTTTTAGTTAACTCGGTACCCGATAACACCTAAAATACAAAATAACTAACTAATACTTGTGTTTGGGGACACAATCTTTAATTAGCCACCACTTTTCCTTATTTTTCTCCATGGTTGCCCCCCCCCCCCCCCCCCTAGCCCCCCTAATCCATGTGTTCATTAATATACAAAGACCATATTGACTTTCAAAAATATCTACTTCATTTTCTCCATTTATCACATCTAATAAACTAGCCAAAAATTCCCTCTTCTTCCCCATTCATTTTGAGGTTCGGCCAAGAATAAGAACACAAGAAGAAACCATAATTTTTCCAAGATCAAGTGATAATCAAGGGTATTTAGTATTTCTTGTTAGAGTTTTGAAGTTAAAACATAAGGTTTTGCAAGTTTTTCATCTCCACTAGTCCACTAATCTTTCAAGTAAGTATGTCAAACTAATTTTCCTAATTTTATCAAGTTCTTATTATGTTCATATGGTTTTTATACAAGATCTTATGCATTTGATAGCTTATACCACTTTATTTTACAAACTTATAACTTTTGAACCTTAGGAAGTGATTATTATTAGATCTTTGTTAGATCTACTTGGTTTATGAGGTTTAGGAACCCATGACACCCTAAGAAGGTGTATGGTAGGATTAGACTAGTTTTGTGGAGATTGAAAGTGGTTTGATTGGTTTTGGGACAAGTTACAAACTAGAAAACTCATTTTTGGCACTAATAGAAAAGTGGCTGTCCTTATTTTGAAAACGTGGCCAACTTAGTAGGTTGTGGGTAATATTTGACCAAAGATTTAGAAAATACATTCCGAGACGAAACTATGGCCGAAAACGGGGATAAAAACGAGTTAATAACGAAGGAGATATGATTTTCCGAATATTAAGAACGAAAAATACTTTCAAATATAGGTTCTGTCCCAAATCGCCAATTTCAGAAAACTCAGGGATTTCCGGGTAACATTGGGTTAGATATTCAGAAAGTACTTTCAAAAACGAAACCGTGGCCGCTTGAATCACTAAAATCCGAATTACGACGAAAAAGATATACTATTTTCTATTTTAACGACGAAAACTATTTACTGAAAAATGCCTTGCTGTCCCACGATTTTCATGGACTGTTTCGAGGCCTAAAATTTGATTTAGCTGTCCCGATTTATCAAAAATATATTAGTATGCCAACCCACGATTCCGGGAATATAAAGAGCATAGAAAACGAGCTTATAACGAAAAAGATACAAGCGTTTGAACTTAGACGATTTTTACAAATTTCCATCAGCTTTTCTATTATTATTTTGCCGTAAAACTGTCTTTGCGAAACACCACTTTCGCGGCTGTTTTTCTTTATGATCAGATCAGTTTGAGTCCGAGCCGTAGTTTTATGAAATCAAGACCTTCCAGCAAGCTTTTCAAATCAATTGGCCGTTCGTCGAATAGACTTATAACGAATAAACTACGACCTCATCTATATACCCGATAAACTATATATTTTTGACAGCTTTCACTATAATGAAATTTTCTAAGTGTTGAACATAATACTTTCAAGTAACAACAATAAGAGTCGATTTTCTCATCGATCGAGACCCGTATCGCCAAAGGTTAAATGACGCGACTTCTAGATATTGTTACAAGGTTTTCAAAAACGAGGAATATAACACTAACATTTTTATACGATAGACTACGACAAGTTTTTATAACTCCTATTGGACTTATTTTTCCTAAGTATGGAAACTATTTTACTTTGACAATAACTAGTGTTTCCAAGTTACGAGTGGTATAGGCATCATGTGCACGTGCATTCATTTCATTATGTCGTGATCTAAGGTAGATCGTTATTACTCATATTAGGTTGCGGTTAGAGATCGTGCCTCAATTCAGTGTATCCACTTTTGTCGTCGTAGCTATCGCTCCAGGTGAGTCATAGCCCCTACTTTTTCAATTGTTTTGGTAAACTCTTTGGGGGAGAATACATGCTCGTTTTACTTAAAACGCATTACTTGTTTTACCTGGTTGATTTCTCAAATATTCCCAGCTTTGTCTAAATATATATTTGATCATCTGCACTTCATTAGTATGCTTGACTACCGGTATTTTCTTTGGTATATTTAACCACCTGCATTCATTGGTATGTTTGATTTTCTTATATTTCATGGGATTGATTAAACTTATGTACATGACCACATTGTCATAATTGTTTATCTGGCGACATTGTCAGTATTGTTTTTCTGACGACATTGTCAGTATTGTTTTTCTGACGACATTGTCAGTATTGTTTTTCTGACGACATTGTCAGTATTGTTTTCTGACGACATTGTCAGCGTTATTTATCTGGCGACATTGTCAGTATTGTTTGGATAACCTCATTGACTGAATCATTTTATTTATATAGCCGTTTTGCTATATTTATCTGGGAATTTGGATACCATTATTACTTTTGTTCACGTAGACTTTAATACTTTTGGCAGTGGGTTGTAAACACACAGGTTACAAGTCTCTTATGGCGGGACTTGCGACTGAGTGGATTTATAATGCCTTTGCTGGGCGATCTTTTCTCTATAGGCATTATTCGTTAAACAAACTCTATGAACTCACCAACCTCGTGTTGACACTTTAGCATGTATTTTCAGGTTTTAGCTTATGGCACGCTATAGGAGGTTTTGGCATGGCATGGCATGGTCATAGAAGACTCTGATTATTTATATGGGGACCGTTTTAAACTATTTAAGGGCCTTCTTCCGCACAACTTTTAACGATGTAAATTCAACATTCTTGATTTAACGATTTTATTCTAAATGACTAAAGTGAAAACCATTTTTGGTACTTGTATTGTGATATCAATTGAGTTACACCCCAGCTGCATGTATGCTTCCGCTGGACCGATTTTGGGGGTGTGACAGATTGGTATCAGAGCTTTGGCTATAGCGAACTAAGTGTTTTTAAAACCTAGACTATAGCTACTTTTACGAAAAACTTAACCCTATGACCGTCACGTGCCTGCCTGCCAAGATAATGCCTCGCTTGTGGTTTGTTGCTGACTTAGGTGATGAGATTTGTGTCTCATTATCTGGTATATTATACTCACTTATTCTAGTTGATTTCTATCATTGTCTTTCATATAAGCATGTTCACGTATCATATATGTCACCCTGTTATGTTTCTCCCTGCATAGTTTCATCATTCGTCCTCGAGTTTGGTCACCTGCCTTAGTCTTTCTGAACGTCTTGGTATTGGGAAGGACATGGTATTAGTATAACTGAACTGAGTATTTCAAAATTCATGGAACCTCGGTGGAATATAGACTGGTCATCTATATTCAACCCGGGATAGTGAGATATAGGCTGACCACCTATGTCTGACTCAGAGATGAATTTTGCAACACTGAGAATGGTTATAATAAGATTATGTCTGGATTGAATTCTCTACTCAATTTCGAAATGCTTCATTTACGTGTGTGTATACTCTCGTTGTCATAACATTCATATCCTTCATCACTTCGTGAACCACCGATTGGAAGCGGGTTAACTGGCCATTTCATCTCATGAATCTTCATATTTATACACAATGCACTTACATTTTCTTTTATCAGAATCTCGTTTTGTCGCGTTTGTCACAGTCTTTTCCCTTCTCACCATCACTATCATTTCCTTTTCCTCACCCCCATATATATATATGGAATTAGCTAACACTCTATAGATTCTGATGTCACTCATCCCTCACTACTCCCTATATTGATAAGTGGATATTATCAATGACCTCCCTAGGAAAGAATTTCCATACCTTCTATGAGGATGATCCCTCGGTACAGTAAGACCATTCAAAACTCAATAGAAATCCCAAGATATCACAAAACCATTCGAACCACTATCACTGGCCTGATCACCAAAAATTCCATCATCTGGAAAGTATTTGGCTTAACTAAATTATAAGGATTAGTTTCGATACGAGTGCTCACTAAGAAACGCCATAGAGATAAATCCAACCTTTTAACCGAGACTATAAATTGACCATGTCCTCACCAATAGACTTTATTCGAACATGTTAGACACCTATGCCTTTGTGCAGATATACATACCTGACTATTTTATCCTCTTAATATTTTCACTTTTAAATGGATTTTCTCCAAACTACCGTATACAAAACATATATCTTGTAAGAAATATTTTTCTGATGCACTTACTTTGACAAGAAAATTCCTTTTGGCTAATCTTTTACAAAACTATTAAATGTTACAAAAATTTTAAACATCGATCTTTGGTAAACCATATTATATACCTTATGTTGAAAATTTTCCTATATTGCATAACTACTAAACTTTGAAACATCAAGAAGAATGTTACCTAAAAAGCCGTATGCTTAAAGTTGTAAATCTATTTATTCAGGAAAGGTTATGAACAAAACACAATCTCAAAACAAACTTTGAAAATCAATCACTATAATACATCACTTATACCTTTAGGAGTTTGTAATTTGATGACCTATAACTTGGGGAAAATCTTAGTAATGGAGACTAAGCATCGTAGGTGGAGAAAGACTCAATTCATGACATTCCTGCGGAGGAATCACAACCTTATCCTAATCTATTATTTTCAACAACACCCTTGACGGACCTAACCTTGTAAGCCTTTCAAAACAAGATTCATGATACCCATTTCAATTATTCCTAATAAAGGAATTTAATTCACCTCAACTCCTAACGATTTCATTAAGATCTCTTTGGAACCACACCACCTATCATTTGTAGACCAATGGTCAGAATTTGAGATTGATTTAAACATAGGGAGATATGCCCAAATCGGGTGTGATTGACTCTAGAAATGGTTGGACTAACCATTTTCCATAAATCAGATTCCTTTATAACCATAGTTACCACACGAGCCTAGAGACTATACCATTTAAAGCACTCTATGGTCGAAGTGCCCCTATCCATTGACGAATTGAAATTGGAAAATCCTAACTCACTAGTCTAGTAGGCATTCATGAAATAACCAGAAATTTCCTACAAGTCAAGAATCAATTACAAATTCTATAAGTTGTAAACCATTAAAACTTCAAGTTGGTAGCCAGATCATGTTGAAAGTTCTGCCTAGGAAAGGCATGATATCATTCAGAAAACTGGGAAAGTTGAACCCGATATACACTGGACCACGTAATATTTCAGACAGAGTAGGCCTGGTGGCCGTCAGACTTGAGCCTTGTTAGAGAACAACCGGATTACACAACCATGTTTCACCTATTCAAATCTTAGGAAATGACTTTCAGATTAGTCACTCGTGATCCCATTTGGAAAGGAACCCAACCCAAGAACAAACGTAGACTTGGTAATAACCAATAGAAATCATGGACCGTTAGGTCAAACGGTTGAAGCGGAATCGAATTCCTATCGTGGAAGTTCGCTAAAATTCTCAATTATCACCATCTTTTCACCAATACCATTCTAGAGACTTACACAAACTGAACTTCGGGACGAAGTTCCTGTTAGAAGGGAAGACTGTCACAACTCGTAATTTCCGGTCATCTTCCAAACCTCGACAATTTACTATTCACAAGTTACTATTCACCATTTACTATTCATCGATCACTATTCATCGTTTTTGAGGTCAATTTGACATTTCGAGAAACATTCGGAAATTTTACTATTCACTTGACACTATTCATTTCCGAGAGAAAACCACTATTCACGTGCATTACTCATTTCATCGTAAACTTAGTTTACGGGTATTCAAGATTCGCGTAACCGTATTGGTTCAGGAGCGAATTCATGCTTTATCATTTGAGACATCTCATACAGACTAGAAATAGTCTTTATATCATCATTATGGCACTTGCATACTATTCCACTCGTAGGGTAATTAAATTAATACTTTTGGTATAATTTGCTTTTACGTATAATTACTTCTAAATAAACGTTAACAAGCAATCAATAATGTGACTAACACGTCCGACACTCCCGACTATGATCCCAATATATTTTTATATTCATTTTAATAATATAAAAATTATAATATTAATTTACTTGGTGTTTTCAAATCAATTGCTACATTTTACGGTCGGAGCTTATAACTCCGTCGGTTTGCGTTATTTCAACCCGATAATTATTCTAATACTCGTTTCTCACCAGGAATAATATTTTACAACTTTTACAACTTCGTCGTATTTTATTTCACCTCGGTAACATTTATTTTTAGTTAACTCGGTACCCGATAACACCTAAAATACAAAATAACTAACTAATACTTGTGTTTGGGGACACAATCTTTAATTAGCCACCACTTTTCCTTATTTTTCTCCATGGTTGCCCCCCCCCCCTAGCCCCCCTAATCCATGTGTTCATTAATATACAAAGACCATATTGACTTTCAAAAATATCTACTTCATTTTCTCCATTTATCACATCTAATAAACTAGCCAAAAATTCCCTCTTCTTCCCCATTCATTTTGAGGTTCGGCCAAGAATAAGAACACAAGAAGAAACCATAATTTTTCCAAGATCAAGTGATAATCAAGGGTATTTAGTATTTCTTGTTAGAGTTTTGAAGTTAAAACATAAGGTTTTGCAAGTTTTTCATCTCCACTAGTCCACTAATCTTTCAAGTAAGTATGTCAAACTAATTTTCCTAATTTTATCAAGTTCTTATTATGTTCATATGGTTTTTATACAAGATCTTATGCATTTGATAGCTTATACCACTTTATTTTACAAACTTATAACTTTTGAACCTTAGGAAGTGATTATTATTAGATCTTTGTTAGATCTACTTGGTTTATGAGGTTTAGGAACCCATGACACCCTAAGAAGGTGTATGGTAGGATTAGACTAGTTTTGTGGAGATTGAAAGTGGTTTGATTGGTTTTGGGACAAGTTACAAACTAGAAAACTCATTTTTGGCACTAATAGAAAAGTGGCTGTCCTTATTTTGAAAACGTGGCCAACTTAGTAGGTTGTGGGTAATATTTGACCAAAGATTTAGAAAATACATTCCGAGACGAAACTATGGCCGAAAACGGGGATAAAAACGAGTTAATAACGAAGGAGATATGATTTTCCGAATATTAAGAACGAAAAATACTTTCAAATATAGGTTCTGTCCCAAATCGCCAATTTCAGAAAACTCAGGGATTTCCGGGTAACATTGGGTTAGATATTCAGAAAGTACTTTCAAAAACGAAACCGTGGCCGCTTGAATCACTAAAATCCGAGTTACGACGAAAAAGATATACTATTTTCTATTTTAACGACGAAAACTATTTACTGAAAAATGCCTTGCTGTCCCACGATTTTCATGGACTGTTTCGAGGCCTAAAATTTGATTTAGCTGTCCCGATTTATCAAAAATATATTAGTATGCCAACCCACGATTCCGGGAATATAAAGAGCATAGAAAACGAGCTTATAACGAAAAAGATACAAGCGTTTGAACTTAGACGATTTTTACAAATTTCCATCAGCTTTTCTATTATTATTTTGCCGTAAAACTGTCTTTGCGAAACACCACTTTCGCGGCTGTTTTTCTTTATGATCAGATCAGTTTGAGTCCGAGCCGTAGTTTTATGAAATCAGGACCTTCCAGCAAGCTTTTCAAATCAATTGGCCGTTCGTCGAATAGACTTATAACGAATAAACTACGACCTCATCTATATACCCGATAAACTATATATTTTTGACAGCTTTCACTATAATGAAATTTTCTAAGTGTTGAACATAATACTTTCAAGTAACAACAATAAGAGTCGATTTTCTCATCGATCGAGACCCGTATCGCCAAAGGTTAAATGACGCGACTTCTAGATATTGTTACAAGGTTTTCAAAAACGAGGAATATAACACTAACATTTTTATACGATAGACTACGACAAGTTTTTATAACTCCTATTGGACTTATTTTTCCTAAGTATTGAAACTATTTTACTTTGACAATAACTAGTGTTTCCAAGTTACGAGTGGTATAGGCATCATGTGCACGTGCATTCATTTCATTATGTCGTGATCTAAGGTAGATCGTTATTACTCATATTAGGTTGCGGTTAGAGATCGTGCCTCAATTCAGTGTATCCACTTTTGTCGTCGTAGCTATCGCTCCAGGTGAGTCATAGCCCCTACTTTTTCAATTGTTTTGGTAAACTCTTTGGGGGAGAATACATGCTCGTTTTACTTAAAACGCATTACTTGTTTTACCTGGTTGATTTCTCAAATATTCCCAGCTTTGTCTAAATATATATTTGATCATCTGCACTTCATTAGTATTCTTGACTACCGGTATTTTCTTTGGTATATTTAACCACCTGCATTCATTGGTATGTTTGATTTTCTTATATTTCATGGGATTGATTAAACTTATGTACATGACCACATTGTCATAATTGTTTATCTGGCGACATTGTCAGTATTGTTTTTCTGACGACATTGTCAGTATTGTTTTTCTGACGACATTGTCAGTATTGTTTTCTGACGACATTGTCAGCGTTATTTATCTGGCGACATTGTCAGTATTGTTTGGATAACCTCATTGACTGAATCATTTTATTTATATAGCCGTTTTGCTATATTTATCTGGGAATTTGGATACCATTATTACTTTTGTTCACGTAGACTTTAATACTTTTGGCAGTGGGTTGTAAACACACAGGTTACAAGTCTCTTATGGCGGGACTTGCGACTGAGTGGATTTACAATGCCTTTGCTGGGCGATCTTTTCTCTATAGGCATTATTTGTTAAACAAACTCTATGAACTCACCAACCTCGTGTTGACACTTTAGCATGTATTTTCAGGTTTTAGCTTATGGCACGCTACAGGAGGTTTTGGCAGGGCATGGCATGGTCATAGAAGACTCTGATTATTTATATGGGGACCGTTTTAAACTATTTAAGGGCCTACTTCCGCACAACTTTTAACGATGTAAATTCAACATTCTTGATTTAACGATTTTATTCTAAATGACTAAAGTGAAAACCATTTTTGGTACTTGTATTGTGATATCAATTGAGTTACACCCCAGCTGCATGTATGCTTCCGCTGGACCCGATTTTGGGGGTGTGACAGTGTGTGTGTGTGTGTGTGTGTGTGTATAAATGTGAGTGAATGATGAGTAGAAAGGTCAGGTTTGAGAGATGATAACGAAGATAGAATATAGTCGGCGAAAGGAGTTTGTTTCATCCATAGTGTTCACGTACGAAGGCGTTCCTACATGATAATAGTCCACTTGGCTCATATCCCTTCATCATCATGAGTTTTCTAAAAGTGGACATAATACAATTTCGTGTTGAACGTAAAAGATCAAAAGTAACGCGAGGGGGAAGGAAAGGGTTCGATAACGAATAATTTCCTGGAGTTCTAGAAAGTCAACTAATGACGTATTTAGGTTATGTGCAAGTATATATATATATATATATATATATATATATATATATATATATATATATATATATATATATATATATATATATATATATATATATATATATATATATGTGTGTGATCGAACAAATAGAGGAAAATAGCAAGCTATATCTATACAAACAACGTAATCAAACAAAGCATATTTATCTAAGCATGGCAATGAGTTGTGAAAGAATGGCGTACCCGGTGGTCTTCAACAAAAATCTTCAAAATCTTCAAGATGACATATAGACTTTGAAAAATTCTACGTTGAGAAAAACTTCAAGATTGCCTCAAGGAATGTTCATCTAGCTATTCGGTCCCCATTGCCTCTTTGGTCCAAAGTTGTTTGGTCCAAACATGTTTAACATTTGACTAGGATGCATGAAAGGTGGTAGTATACCCCAAGGATTGTAGCTTTGTTGGTAGTTCCACATTTGATTACTATTGTTAATATAGTTTTGCCTATTTTGGTTTCTTCTTGGTTGAGGTGTTTTAGACCTAGGATGAGGATTATTTGGTTTTCTAGGTGGTGGAGTTTTAGATCTTGTCTTAGGTTTAGAAGATCCTACTTCATTTTTTAAAGACGGTTTATAAAAAGCTTTTACTTCTTCATTGTTGGCAAGAGGTATTTTTCTATCATTAATAAGTATATACTTAGGATTAGATTTTAGAGGTTTTTGTTCATTAAGTTCATTTTCGAATTTGACATTTTTAATCTCGCTTGTTGATGCTTCATTTGAGTTAAATCCTAAACCGGTTTTATCTCCGGATACTCTTTGAATACTTATTATTTTACTAAGTGAGTGACTATTATTTTCAAATTTATCAAGTTTGCGAATTTCTTCCCTAAGTATTTCGTTTTCACCTTTAAGCTCTTGACATGATTTACATTCTTCAAAAATTTCTGTACCTTTTTCAAGTTGATGTATTTTAATTTTTAGTTCTAGTACTTCATTTTCCAATTGATTGTTTATGTATTTTAGTGATTTGTTTTTGGCCATTACTAGTTGTCCTAATTTGCATAGTCTATTATATTCATTATCTAGGTCTTTTTCATCTAATGATAAACTTTCATCACTAAAATATTCAGTTTCGGAACGTACCTCATTTGATGTCTTCGCCATAAGACACTTCTCTTCCTTTGTCGTTTCTTTCTCATCTTCATCGCTATCACTCCAAGCTCCTCCAACAAATGCTCTTTGATTTTGATCTCTTGTCATCATTGGACATCTTCCAATAAGGTGATTTGGATCACCACACTTGAAACATTTCCTTTCATTCTTGTTGTTCTTGTCATCCTTACTCTTTTGAAATGTTTTCTTTTCATCATGTGGTTGTCTAACGAATCTTCCTCGCCTTTTGAAGAATTTCTTGAAATCTCTTACGGCCATGGCGTATTCTTCGTCATCACTTTCGGAAGATGAGCTATCTTCGATACTAGATTCCTTTCTAGCTTTCAAGGCGATTGACTTGCTTTGCTCTCGTTTTCCTTTGACCATTTCGGAATCCTTCTTTATAATTGCTTCGTAGACTTTTAAATTTCCAATTAATTCATCAAGTTGCAATGTTGACAAATTCTTTGATTCTTCAATAGCCGTCACTTTAGCTCGCCATTTTGGGTGAAGAGCCCTAAGAAACTTCCTAACAAAATTCTTACTAGAAAAATTCTCATCAAGTGCTTTTAAACTTGTGATAATAGTGTTAAATCTAGCAAAAGCATTATCAATTGATTCCTCTTCCGGAATCGTGAATTGCTCATATTATTGAACAAGTAGATCTATCTTATTATCTTTGACTTGACTATTACCTTGGTGAGTTATTAGTAAAGAGTTCCAAATTTATTTTGCGGTTTCACTCATAAAGATCCTTTCGTACTGTTTACGTGGTAGCGCATTGTAAATAACCATTTTTGCTTCATTATTTTTAGCAAGTTTTCTTTTTAAATCATCATTTTGTTTTTCAAAAGGTACGATTTCATCTTTCTTTGTTTTGAGGTTATTTTGAATAGGTAAAAAATCACCATTAGTAATAACATGCCAAAGATCTAGATCTTTTGACTTCACATAAGTTTCGAATCGATTTTTCCAATATAAAAATCCATCACTTTCAAATAGTGGTGGTCTTTGCATAGATTACCCTTCAAAATATTTTTCAGATTCCATAGATCGTTACAAGTTTTAAAATAAAATATAGTTTAAAGATCTTGCTAGACGTGGCTCTTGATACCAATTGTGGAAAACTAGAAGGGGGTTGAATAGTTTTACGTCGTTTTTAAATTTATTTTCAAAATATTTTGTAGCTTATAAAAACTTGCGATTCGATCTCAAGTGAGTTCAAGTAACAACCAATATAAGAAAGTCTAAACTAATAATGAAAGTATTGGAATAGAATGAAGAAAAGATAGAGTTAGAAAGATCAAACCACAACATGCGAATTTATAGTGGTTCAGCTACAAGGACACCTTCCTTACCCTACTCCACTCCCCGAGTACCACACTCGAGAGTATTCTTCACTATGTCAACAAACTCTTTATGGTGGAGAAACCTTACACACCTTGGCTTACACGAGTTAAAGACACTAAGCTAAATGTCGAGTTCTAATCGTAGCTAGAACCAATCTCACAACTTCTTCAAGACTTCACACCTACTTCACACCTTCACACCTTCTTCAAGACTTCACACCTTCTTCACACCTTGTCAACTTCTCACCTTCTTCTATGCACAACTAAATCACAACTACTACACTACTTTACAACACACCTAGTTTCTACAATCAACAAGTACTCACAACACTTTTACAAATATCTAACACTACTACAATGTGAAAATAGCTAATCACAACACTACTACAATTAAATGGATGTAGAGGAGTGTTCTTCTTCTTGCACTTGAGTGGATGAAGCTTTGGATCACTTGGAAACAAAGATTTATGAATTATATGATCAAAGGATTTTTGATATAGAAATGGAGGTTGGATCAGAAAGTTTTTAGTGCAAAAAGGTGAGAAAAATATATGGAATGATCCAGTATTTAAAGGGCCAGAAAATACTATTCTGGAGCGTGCCGGTCCCCTTAATTAGTGGGCGGTCCCCTTAATGATTAAGGGGGCCGCCTAGTATAATTAAGGGGGCCGCCCTACTAAACGTTGGAAAAGTTTTTCTAGATATAATTTGCCCTTTTTGGTTGGAAATTTGAAATCATATCTTTGTAGTTTAATATAACAATACCAAAAATGATTTAAAAATATATATAAAATGTTAATATCATTTTATAAAATGTTATGTCTTAAGACAAGGTTTCCTTTGATCATGTAATGCATAAGATGCTTAGTTTATGCATACCTTAAGTGATATTAGATGTAGAGGTAAATATTTGTTACTAAATACTTGTTTACGTCTTAATCTTGACTTAATTTGATTTGAGTTTTGTGATTATCAAAACATAGGTTTATTGAGAAATATTAAAAACGTTTTTAAACATTATTTATATCAACAGATTGCTTACTAGCATTAGAGCCAGCAATAGAACCAGTTGTGGTTTTAAAAGCACCATTTGATTTAGCAGCATAAATAGATCTAGTTGCACCAGATCTCAATAACACAACCCTTGGAATCATGTTTTTGTTAGGATAAGGGTGAGTATTTTTAGAGACATATTTATGATTCACCCTTGAGTGTTGATTCCAAACAGTCTTTTTGTGGTCAGGACAACTATTAATCAAATGTTCAAAGCTACCACACTTATAACAAGCCTTTTTCTTTAATTGAAACTCACTACCTAATTTGTTTGAAACTAGGTTATTAAAGTTTCTCTGATTTCCCCTAGGCTTATTATATATTCTATTTAGTTGACCTCTAGGAACCTCATTATATTCTACCAATTTCCTAGAGATGCCCTTACCTAACACAGGTCTCACAAACTTAACCTGTTCAATTTTAGGTTCAACTTTTGTAGGAATCTCTTCCTTTTTCACATTTTGTTCTAATTCAACCTGTTCCTGTTCCTCATCACTATCTGAATACTAGTCTTCAATAATAGGAGCCTCAGGGAATTTTCTAACCTCAACCTTAGGTGTTTCTAAGACACTTGTACTAGATTCACCTACAGGTTTTTCGATATTTAGCTCACTAATGAAAGACAATTCTTTTCCTGGTGGAGCATAGGCACTCTTAACAGGAGGAGTAACCTCATTGTAGCCTATTCCACTTCCTTTCCTCATCAAGGTACTCTCAATTGATTTATTAACCAAATCAGAAGCATATTGTTGTTTATTTACTCTCACTATATGTTTTTCTTTATCAGCAAGAGCTGCATCTCTATCTCTTTCTGCTTCTTCTAATTTATTCTTAAGAAATTCAATTTCACTGTTTTTCTTAAAAATTTCAACATCCTGTTGGTTAATTCTATCTACATATTCTAGCTCACACTGTTTTAGATACTCTAGTCTTCTTTCAACATTTTGAATACCTACTTTGTAACCTAAGTTATCAAGTTTTAGGTGTTCAACTTCTTTAATTAAACTCTCATTCCTAGACTTAAGTTCTTCTATAGTGTCAGCACATGATTTAAAAGAACACACAGATAGATCAGAATCATTGGATACCTCAGAGTCAGATCCAGAAGATGATGATGCATAAGATATAAGTGCAAAGTTATGCATTTTAGGCTTGATTTGAGCCACCAGAGAATTGTTTGGTTCTACATCAGCCATATCACTCCAATCATACTCTCCCAGCCCATCACAAGATACCAATGCAGTAGTGGTATTCTTTGTTTCTTCGGTAGTCTTCTTTGGAGCTTCAGCATTCTTCTTTGGAGCTCTACATTCCCTGGCCAAGTGACCCTTCCTGCTGCAATTGTAGCACTCTATCTTTGACTTTTCAAATCCCACATTTTCTTTAGCCCTGTACTTGACTTCTCTTCTAGTTCTCTTCAAGAATTTTCTTGCTCTTATGGTCAACATGGCCATTTGCCATTTAAGATCAATTTCTTCAAGATCATCAGGATCAATATGACCTTATACCTGATGTTAAATCAGCCAAATATGCACACAAAGCAATATCACTGGTGGAATTCTTATCATTAGAACTAGCAGCAGATCCATCAGCAGCAGATACCCCATAAGAAGTAGAGTGAGATTCTTGAGATCCTTTTGACTTTGAAGATACAAAGGCAAGATTTTGTGTACCAGAAGATGAAGTAGATGAAGAAGTCAATTCTGGTTCATACACCCTCAAATTGTTGTAGAGGCTTTCCAACTTCATAGTTTCAAAGTCTAGCTCGTTCCTCCAAACAACTGTGTGCATACTCCATTCAGGTGCAAGACTTCTAAGGAACTTGAGGTTTACATCTTCTTGTGGAACCACATAGCCAACAAGCTTTAAGTGACTGACTAATTGATTAAGCATGTTGTATGTCCCATTGATCTTTTCTCCACTTTCAGCAGTAAAGTTCTCAAACTGATGCTTTAACATGTTTTTACTTGACTTCTTTGTAGCATCATTCCCTCCAAACCTAAACTCAACAGCATCCATCAAGTCTTTTGCAGTCTCACAGCCATCAAAATCCAACTGAAATTCATTAGGTATTCCCATTAAGAGAATACTGTGTGCCTTGAGCTCCATCTTCCTTACTGAGTTCTCTTCAGCAGACTTTATTGGTATCGCTTTTCCATCAGCACCCTTCTTTGGTAAAGAATCACCGTTGAAAATTACATTCCACATGTTAAAGTCAATCATCCGAATGTACTATCTTATTCGCATCTTCCATAGCTCATACTCTCCATCAGCACCCTTCTTTGGAATATAAATACAAACGATATGCTAAACTCTTTGATCCTCTATGGATCGTTATTATTGACTAACAATTGTTTTGAAACACGTACATAATACAATGACCTTGGGTTCCTTTTATACTAGTAGAAACCCTAACCTTTCTTACAAGAAACGAATAATATTAAACTACAAAAGATATTCTACATATCTTGTCCTAAAATAGCCAAACTCTATCTACGGATTAACTATATCCGCAGAATGTCTATCATCAGCAAGAACCAGTCTTCAGCAGAAACAACTATAATTATCCGCATGAACCTGTCAGCAGTATCCATCAACAGTATCTAAATGCTGATTTCAATAATTCCTTACATAATCAAATGAAGAAGTTTCTTGAAATATTTCAAAAGTTACACTTTGACATTAGTTTCGCAGATGCTCTTCTCTATATGCCCAAGTTTGCTTCCACTTTCAAGAGTCTTCTAAGTAACAAAGAGAAATTGTTTGAACTCACTAAAACTCGTTTGAATGAAAATTGTGCGGCGGCTTCTAAAGAAACTTCCTAAAAAATTAGGAGACCCCAGGAAATTTCTCATTCCATGTGATTTCCAAAAGCTATAAGAGTGCCTCACCTTGGCCTATCTTAGCGCTAGCATAAATCTCATGCCTTTCTCTATTTGGCAAAAGCTTTCACTTCCCGAGCTTACACCAACATGATGACTCTAGAATTAACAACCTGAACGGTTACGGTTCCGAAGGGTATTGCTGAAGATGTCTTTGTGAAGGTTGGCAAGTTCCATTTCCCTGCCGACTTCGTAGTCATTGATTTTGATGCCGATCCTCGTGTTCACCTCATTTTGGGAAGACCATTCTTGAAAACGGATCGTGCATTAATCGATGTCTTCGAAGGTGAAATGACTCTTAGAGTTGGCGATGAAAAGTTGGTCATTAACATTGAAAACACTTCAAAACACCTTCTCGACCTTGAACGAGAATCAATTAACCAAATTGATGTCATTGATGTTGCGTGCGATGAATACTTTGAAGAAGTGTTAAATGTGCAAGGATCAATTAATTCTACCATCGATGTCTCTTCCCCCTCTCTTAATCCATTTGAGGGAGGTGACTTCATTTTGGAAGAGATTGAAGCTTGTTTATCATGTGATTCTCGTGATGATCATGATTCTATCAATCCCGAGGAAGACATACTTCCCCTTGAGAAGTTTCTTAACGATGATCCATCATCTCTTCCTCCAAAAGAACTTCATAACGAGGAAGTCAAATATGTTGAAAAAACTGATGACTTCCCTGAGGTCGAACTCAAGGACCTACCACCTCATCTCGAGTATGCATTTTTGGAGGGTGATGATAAGTTTCCCGTAATAATTGCTAAGGACTTGAATGAGGAAAACAAAACCGCTCTCATCAAAGTTTTAAAGTCACACAAGCGAGCCACCGCTTGGAAACTTCCCGAAATCAAGGGTATTAACCCAGAATTTTGTATACACAAGATTTTGATGGAGGATGACTTTAAACCGGCAGTTCAACAACAAAGAAGGGTAAATCCAAAAATTCATGAGGTTATCAAGCAAGAAGTAATAAAACTTCTTGATGCCAGTTTGATTTACCCTATATCGGATAATCCTTGGGTTAGTCCCATACATTGTGTGCCCAAGAAGGGTGATATTACGGTTGTTAAAAATGATGATAACGAGTTGATTCCTACTCGATTGGTAACGAGATGGCGTGTTTGCATTGACTATCGAAAGTTAAATGACGCCACCCGTAAAGACCACTTTTGTTGATCCCAGTTGAGCAAACGATCTTATATAGAAGTTGACTTGATTAAAACACTTAAACTAAAATGCGGAATATTAAAGTTTAACTTAAGAAGAACAATTCACTATCAACACTTCAATATATTAATAATATGAGCACTCAACAATGCTAGGGTTTTACAACCTTGAAGTGTAAACGAAACAAACATAATACGTACATCAAACTAACCCTAGGATCCTCCTTTTATAGGCCAAGGAGTCCTAATAGGTTTACAATATCTTTCTATGAAAGACAAGAATATTCTAGATACATAAGATATACACACAATCTATTCCATACTTATCTATTATGTATACATGCATATCTCTTCAGCAGTAGATTCCACTAACAGTATTCTTCAATAGCAGCACTTTGAATGTCAGCAGCAGAATCTTTATCCTTAGCAGCATTCTCACCTTTGCTGCAGTTTCACCAAGCAGCAGTTTAACTTAGCAGCATAATTCAAAACCCAACAACTTTCCTCTACCTTTCATGGATCAAATGCTTAAAAGATTGACGGGAAACGAATACTATTGCTTCCTTGACGGTTTTTTGGGTTATTTCCAAATTCCCGTCGATCCTCAAGATCAAGAGAAAACAACTTTCACGTGTCCATATGGAACATTTGCTTATCGACGCATGCCTTTTGGTTTATGCAATGCTCCGGGCACGTTTCGAAGATGCATGATGGCCATTTTTCATGACATGATCAAGAAAACAATGGAGGTCTTCATGGATGATTTTTCGGTCGTTGGGAATTCATTCGAATCATGTTTCACCAATTTAGACAAAATGCTTCAAAGATGTGAAGATGCCAATCTTAGTCTAAATTGGGAGAAAAGTCATTTCATGGTCAAGGAAGGCATTGTCCTAGGCCATAAGATTTCTAAGAGCGGGATTGAGGTTGACAAAGCTAAAATCGATGTCATTGCTAAACTACCTCCTCCCACAACTATTAAAGGTGTTAGGAGTTTTCTGGGTCACGCCAGCTTCGATCGTAGATTCATTCAAGATTTCTCAAAGATAGCCCGGCCTATGACCCGACTTCTTGAAAAAGAAACTTCGTTTGTCTTTTCTGATGAGTGCATCAAAGCTTTTCAAACTCTCAAGAAAAAGCTTACCGAGTGATGAGTGTGTAAATACTCATCATTTTTATCGTATCTGAACTGCCAAAACATACAAAAACACTCAGAAATGCATCAAAATACAGAAATTATCTCAAAATTGTGTTTTATATGTTTTAGATGCAAAATGTTTAAAAACAAATGAAAAACGAACAAAGTTTGCATAATTGGCAGTTTCAGTCCCTCAAGTTTCAAAAATTTACAAAACTAGTCCCTGGTCATTCAAAATTTGGAAAATTATCACCAAAGGTCCTTTTAAAATCATAAGTGATCATATTTAGTCCTTTGGTGAAAAATCTGAAAAGTTTTGGAAATTTACAGTTTTGGTCCCTGGAGTTTCTAACTTTGGCAGATTTGGTCCCTATTGGGATATTTTTGAAAGAAAAATCATTTTGGGTCTTTGGGAATTCACATGTATCACTTTTAATCCCTGGATGAAAATTTTGAAAAAATTACATGTTTAGCCCCTGGAGTTTGAAAATTTGCAAAATTAGTCCCCGGGTATTTTATTTTGGAAAATATTAATTTTCATCCTTGTAATATTCAAATGTTGTCAAAATGAGTCCTTGTGAATACTTTGTGAAAATTACAATTACAGCCCACAAGTTTCAGAAAATTGAATTTGAGGTCCTTGTTGTTTATTAGTTAGAAACCAAACGGACCCTTATTATTATTCTAAACCCAAAATACCTAATCCACTACCCACCTTATTACTCCAATCCACAGCCCAAATACCAACTCCAGCTCATCACCACTAAACAGCCCACCTCCCTAATAAAACCCCACTCCCCGTTTTATAATAACCGGTCAAACCCCACCGTTTGACCCTCCACCTCATCACTCACCTCCTCCACCTCACCCCTGCAAAACCCTGCAAACACTCCACACCCTCCATCATCACCCCTATACCTTATCCCACCCCCCTCCTACACACCAAACAACAACTAAAGTCCAAGTTTCACCCCCTGGCATCAATTATTTAAAGAAAACGCCAAAAACCATTTTGGCGCCAAAAACCTTTCAATGGCCATGATCATCTCAGCTAATCCAATGGTGGGAAACAGATGTGGGAAAGTCAGAAAAAGACCTCAAGGTCTATAAAAGTGAAGAAAAAAGAGATGTGAAGGAGTTAGTAGTTAATTAGAGTAACTTAGTGTAGTTAGTTAATTTTAAGGTCGTATGTAGTTTAATTTCGTTATCAGCTGTAATTTTTAGTTTGAAAAGATTGTAACCAACATTTTCAATGTATTTTTAAGTTAATGTAAGCTCAATTTCATGTTTCATTTTGAAAATTTCCAAAGTGCCATTTTAGTTAAAATTTCATTTCAATTCAAATGTTGTAAAAATATTTGTTAAGTGTTCATTCAGGCTCAAATAAGACATTAATAAGCTTTTATAAGCTATTGTGGGTGAAGGAATGGTTTTAGTTACAGAAATCAGAAAATCATAAATAAATAAAGAAAAAAAATTAAAAATTAGTGTATAATCAAGATAAAGGCAGTAAGCAAGGAAGAAAATGGATTGTTATGGTCGTAGTACCTCAAGGAGGTGTTAGGTTGATGTGTTTGATCCTTATCTGCCTTACTTGCTTTTGGAAGAAATTGTAAGTTTGAGTTCACATTTTTTTCAATTATGCAAATCTTGTTGATTGTTATTGATTGATGTTTATTTGAGTTTAAGTATGCTTAATTACTGTTAAGTTAAGTAGGTTTAGTGTTTTATAGCCTAAGTCTAGTGGAAAGTTTTCCTAAGTCTCAGTTCTAGCTTACATTGCTTGTTAAGAATTGCTCACTGTTGCTTTTGCTATTTGTTTGCTTAGTTTCCTCAGAATATTTGCTTTTACCTACTTTATAGTGTTAGTTAGTACCACTGTGTTGTAAACTATAGCTCCTTTCTTCATAAATCCTTGTTAACATGAAATCAGTTAACCATCAGGGGTGTTTGGCTTAACCCTTCAATCTGTGTTTAGGCCTAGCATTGGTGTTGGTTTTAGTTTCCATTAGTTTCTTTAGTTAATGTTAGCTCACTGTAATCTTAAAAACAGTCCCATTTGAAAAAAAAAAAAAAGTCAAAATCAGTTGCATATTGCCATTGTATGCACTGTTGGTAGATTTAGGTTGCACAATCATAGGTTTAGTTGCATAAGTAATCATTTTAGCTTATTTCACTCTTAATTAAGCTTAACATTACATTTCCAGTCATTAGGATTAAAACAAAGTTCAATTTAGTCAACATAGTTAATAATCCACAAAAGTCAAATTCACCTCTTGTCAGGAAATCCCAGAAATTGCATGAATTGTTGTGAATTTTGTGGGATGATTCAAGGCCTGAAACTTGTTTATACTTGTTATATCCCAGCTCAACTTTGATTTCCTATTCTCCTTTTATTTTTGCAAATTTTCTGCTGGGCCCCACAAGGCTCCAAAGTGACTTGCAGGGGGAGATAGCTCCCCTGCACCAGCAGCACCCATCCCACAACCACCACTTGGTGGTGGTTTTCTGGCCACCACAGTGGTCCACAGCCCTACCACTTGGTTCCTTCCAACCCCCCTCCTACCAGGGTTGAGGTTTTGACCTCTGGTTTGACCTAGAAACTTGTGGACCCCACCTGAATTAGGCCAAAAACCTTGTCCCAATTCTGTGTTGCATTTGGTTTGTGGAATGGCTTATTTGAGCTTGATTGCTTATCTTGTGAGCTTATTCAGTTGATACTTGCTTAAACAAGTTCACATTACTCATTGGAACCAGGATTTACCTTTGTGGGTCCCACTCAAGCTCATTTGAGCTTATTTGCTTAAAAAGTCAACCAAAGTCAACTGTCACACCATTTAGCTTATATTTTGCTTATTTTTAAGTTATAAAAATTTTGTTTTTACAAAAGTTATATGTTTTTAGTTGTAAAATATTTTTCCAAAAAGAAAATCTAGAAAAGTTAAATTAATTTTAAGTGATAGTTTCTATTTAATTTTATTTAAATTTTAATTTTCATTTTTAGATTTTTATTAAGTACATGGTGTTTTCATATTTTTATTAATTTCCTTTTAAGTTAAAGTAATTTTAATAATTTTCTCAGATTTTTATTTTATCATTTAGTATTTATTAGAATTAATCTTAGTTTTATTAATAATTAATTAATATTAAGTATTAAATAGCATAATTAGTTTTTATTAAGTAAGACCTAGTTTTTATATTTTTCCTAGCTTTTAAATGTTATAAAATAGTTTTATAAATTTTTCCATAATTTTCTAAGTTAATTTAGTATTATTTGTAATTTAAATTAATTTAAATAGTTTAATTAAGATAATTAGTTTTTAATTAATAGATAATCCATAAAAAGACAAAAATATTTATTTTTATTTTTTATACTTTCTTCAAGTTCTATTTAAGGTTTAGAAAATATTTTTGCAAATTTTTAGTTTAATTTGTAATCTTTATAATTTTTAGTTAATTTAAATTAGATTTTAATTAGTTTTATTAATTAAATAATATTTAAATATTAAAATAATCACTTTTATATTTTAAATTTCTTTTTAAATTTTAAGTTTGTAAAAGTTTCATTTTCACCCCCTGTAGTTTATTTTCCTTAAAACTCACCTTTTTCTCATCACGCAATCGCGTCTGATTTTAATTTGGTTTACGTTTATACGTTTCTGATTCCCGTGATTGTTAATACTGTTATTCCTAGTCATTCCAGTAGTGTAAACAAATCCACATCTTTATCTGGTTACTTCCCATCCAATTCACACGATCACAAACCCATTTTTATACCATCTACACCTCGTCGGGACATAACGACCCGGGGAAACACTTTATTCCACGGAAAGCATTGGCCTAGGCTGTTTAACCTTGTTGACCACATCCGTGATTGACTTTAGTTGACTATTTCAGGCTGATCACCGAGGCACCAATTTTAGTTGCCCCCGATTGGGACCTACCTTTCGAACTTATGTGTGATGCAAGTGATTTTGCCATAGGTGCGGTCTTGGGGCAACGAAAAACCAAATACTTTTAGCCGATTCATTATGCAAGCAAAACCTTGACCGAAGCTCAAGCTCACTACACTACAACGGAAAAAGAATTACTAGCCGTGGTGTATGCTTTCGAGAAGTTTCGGCCATACTTGATCTTGACTAAATGCATAGTGTATACGGATAACTCGGCTCTCAAATATCTCTTTGCCAAACAAGATGCAAAGCTAAGATTGCTCCGTTGGGTTCTCCTCCTACAAGAATTTGATATCATTATTCGTGATAAAAAAGGAGCCGAGAACCTCGCTGCTGATCATCTTTCCTGATTGGAAAACCCTCATCAAAGTGCCCTTGAGAAAAAGGAAATAAATGAAACGTTTCCTCTCGAGACACTTAATGTGATTTCTTGTTGTGGTAATTCTAGTACCCCCATGGTTTGCCGACTTTGCAAACTACCATGCAGGAAATTTTGTTGTTAAAGGGATGTCGTCCCACCAAAAGAACAAGTTTTTCAAGGATGTAAATCATTACTTTTGGGACGATCCCTATTTGTTTAAGATTTGTGCGGACCAAGTCATTCATAGGTGTGTTCATGGCCAAGAAGCCATGGAAATTCTTAAGGCTTTTCATAATGGACCCACCGGGGGACATCATGGCCCGAATTACATCGCTCGAAAAGTATTTGATTCTGGTTTCTATTGGCCCACAATTTACAAAGACGCCCATGACTTAGTCAAATCTTGTGACTCGTGTGAACGTCAAGGAAAGATAACACAACGGGATGAAATGCCACAAAATGTCATCCAAGTTTATGAAATCTTTGATGTGTGGGGCATTGATTTTATGGGGCCGTTCCCGTCTTTACAAGGGAACAAGTACATACTCGTGGCCGTTGACTATTTGTCGAAATGGGTTGAAGCCAAAGCTCTCCCAACCAACGATGCCCGAGTAGTTGTGAAAATTTTAAAGTCTCTCTTTGCTAGGTTTGGAACTCCCCGTGCTATCATTAGTGATCGTGGTACTCACTTTTGCAACGACCAATTTGCAAAAGCCATGCTCAAGTATGGTGTCACTCACTGACTTGCTACCGCGTATCACCCACAAACTAGTGGACAAGTGGAGGTTTCAAACCGAGGTTTAAAAAGAATTCTGGAAAGGACCGTAGGCGAAAACCGTGCCTCTTGGTCGGAAAAGTTCGATGACGCTCTATGGGATTTTTGCACGGCTTATAAAACACCCATCGGGTGTACCCCTTATAAGCTTGTGTATGGAAAAGTGTATCATCTACCGATCGAGCTCAAGCACAAAGCTTATTGGGCCTTAAATCATGCTAACTTCGATCTTAAGTCCGCGGGTGATCATAGGAAAGTTCAACTCAATGAACTAAATGAACTTCGTGATTAAGCTTATGAAAACTCTTTGATCTACAAAGAGAAGACAAAGAAGATCCATGACTCCAAAATCAAGAACTGCGTTTTTAACGTTGGTGATCGAGTCCTTCTTTTCAACTCTAGACTGAAGATTTTTTTCGGGTAAGCTCAAAACCCGCTGGACTGGACCATTCACCGTTGCTAAAGTTTTTCCTTATGGCACCGTTGAGTTATCTCAAAATGACGGTCCAAATTTCAAAGTGAATGGGCATCGGTTGAAGCATTATTTTGGAGGGGACATACCACCCATGGTTGTCCCAGACCTCCAAACTTTCCCCATGGACCAATGAATTCAGGGTCGAGTCAAGCTAGCGACTCGGTTAACAAAAACAGTAGCACTACATGGGTTTTCACCCATCTTTTCCAAAACCTAAGTGTGGGGGAGTTACCCCCGCTCTTTCAAAAAAAATGTTCCCACACTTGTCCAAATCTAAACATTTTACGTTTCAAAATATCGGCATAATAGTCGTTACTTTGAATATTGAGGGCAATATTCAATTCTAAGTGTGTGGGGGGGGGGGGGGGGGGGTAAATTCTGGCGAATTTAATCCCTTTTGTGCCATAATACCTCGTTTTGGCCAAAAAAATTTAATGGAAGTGCTTTGCACTAACACAACAAAAGGTCATCAGTCCACCACGTCTAACATAAGGACTGGCTAATCCAAGAGCAGATGGCTCTTGGTAAATATATCTCAAATCCGTTTATGATTGGCAATTTGCCAAAAATTGCATGGTGTTTAACTCACCATATCTTTTATAAGTGAAGAGTTGGCTTGCCCGCAAGGTTATGGCTTGTGGTAAAGGCAGTGGAAAACCATAATTGGTAATCAACTCACCAAGATGCTGACTGTATTCCATCAAAGAGTTGGCTAGTCCAAAAGCAAACGGCTTTTGGTAAAGACAAATCAAAACCGTTGACAGCTTATGGTTTGCTAAAAATCATATGGTTATCAGTGTACCATAGTTCTTACTTGAACTAAAACATTTGGCTACTCCAGAAGTAATGGCTTTTGGTAAAGAGACTTCAAATCCATTAAATTTTCACAAAAGATTGCTAGGGACTAGCAATAGTTTAGTGTGGGGGATTGATGAGTGTGTAAATACTCATCATTTTTTGTCAATCTAAACTGCAAAAACATTTAAAAACACCCAGAAACGCATCAAAATACAGAAAATATCCCAAAGATCATGTTTTATATGTTTCAGATGCAAAATGATTAAAACAGATGAAAACCAAACAAAGTTTGCATAATTGGCAGTTTCAGCCCCCCAACTTTTAAAACTTGACAAAATCAGTCCCTGAGCATTTGTTTTGAAAGAAAAGTCAACCCAAGTCCCTGGAGAGATATTATAAAGAAAATTCAACAAAAGCCCACCAAGTACCATAAGATGACATTTTGAGTCCTTGGATTGCATTTTCAAAGAATTGCAAGTTTAGTACCTCAAGTTTGCAAATTAGCAATAATGATCCCCGGGAATTTTAAATTGAAGAAAAATGATAAATGAGATTTTGGGATTTGCAAATTGGCAATAATGGATTAGATTTTGGCAGAAGTGGTCCTCGGGATTTTCAGATTTTACACAATTGGTCCTTGGGTTTGTGTTATTAATAAACCAAATGGATCTCGTTACTAAACCTAAACCAAATCTAATCCATACACCCCCTGATCCAATCCATCCTTGGCCTAAACTACACCCAAGCCCACATCAGCCCGTTAATATTAAATCCAGTCAAATAGGTCAACAAGGTCAAAACCCAGGGTCAAACTAATACCCCCTTTCTTCCCTACCCCGTTTTACCCCATGTGTAAACCACCACCATCACTCCACCTCTGCAACACGTTCCCCCCCCCCCCCTCAAAAGCAACCCCAACACCAATACCGATCCCACTACCTCTTCCAAAACCCATACCTAACCTCAATCCACCCTGGCAATCCCCAATTCCCCACAAACTGTTTTGGCGCCAAAATGAGTTATAGGGCTAGGATTACTTTCAAGACAATTAAACGGTGAGGATTTGATCGCAGGGTTCAAGAGATCATGTTACAACCCTAATTTCTCAGAAGCAAGCACAAGAAGAGTATTTCCTACCTACCACTTCTTAATATAAATAGAATACCATTGTAGCCCTAAAGAGGCATCCCTTTTCCTTTGTATCTTTCTGTTTTTAACTTAGTTTACATTTTTACTTTCAATTTTCAAGTTTAATCAAAGTTTTATTTTAGTTTATGCAAAATTCAAATTTTCATTCAAATTCTCAAGTACCTTGTTATTTCAGTTAAATGCTCTTTATTTAGTCTCAGAATGTTGGTTTAAGTTTGTTAAAGTTATTTGAATCAGAAGAAAAGCAAAAACTCAGAAAAGAAAAAAAAAAAAAGAAAAATACAAAGAAAATAAAAAAAAATACAAAAAAATTGAAGAAAGAAGAAAGAAGCAGTAGCAGAAATGAAGTTTGGTTTAGAACTCCATGGGGAGTATTAGGAATGTAAATTTGATCCTTGGTTCATGGTTCTGTGTATTGGATAACTTGTAAGCCATTTTTCCAAATTTTAGCATTTCCTTGTTCAATAGCCTAATATTGCTTTTTCTTGTGTTTACAAGCTTAAATGGTATATTAGAGTTAGAATATCACTTATAATCTAAAGTTTGTTCATCAGTTTCTATAGTTGCTCATTTTCTTGATTGAACTGCCAAATTGCTTACAGTTGATTCATGAGATTTTATTGTTATTGTGTATGTATTTGTGCTTACATGAGCTTGTTACATCATAATATTACCTTGGGAATCAGATTTACGATCTAAATTAGTAGAAAGCTTTGAAAAAATATCAATTTCAGTTTCAAAAGGGGTGTTTGGATTAAGTCTTCCTACTATGTTATTGATGTTAGTTTTGGATAAAAACCATTTGGGCAGCACTCTCAATCATATATCAGTTCATTTCAAACTTAATCTTGGTAGTTTTCTTTGTGAAAGTCAAAATTTACCTTTACACTTCACAATTGTGCAAATGCTGGAATTTTGGGGAATGAAATCATCATATTGAGAGAAATTTGTTAACATTGCTTATCCTAGTCTCATTTTAGTCTAATTTAACTAATTCAGTAACATAGATCCAATATAACCTCTCATAAGTCAAAATTTCAAAAAAGTAAAAAAGTCAAAGTACGAAAGTTGTTAAACAGTTGGAGGATTTTTAATTTGTTCATGGTTAGGAGTTAGTATCTAAAATTTTTAGGTTTAGTAGTCCCCTAGGTTGTGATTATCATAGTATTTTTATTATAATTTTTAGAATTTTTTAGGAGTACTTTTCAAGGCCTTGATTAGGGTTGTTTGATTAAGATTTCCCCTGACCCAGCAGACATGGATTTGGGTTAGTATTTCACTTGGTCCTATCTTGGTCAATTTTGGGTCAAATGCCTTAATCTCAGGTGTTTTAGAATCCCCCTTAGGTTGTCTTGTTAGAAGTGCACTTAGTTTTTCCTCTTTGGCTTATTAGACAGCTTATTTGAGCCCCTCTTTTGGCCCTTTTTGCTGCTGCTGTTGCTATTTATTCTTGAGCAAGCTGAGCTTGTTTGATTCGCATTTTTGTTGGTTCCTGTTGTTGATCTTGTTAGTTAACTTAGTTGTGTTTGAGCTTATTCCCTTTTTGACTTATTAGCTTATTTGGTTTGGTTGAGTGTGGAGTGAGTTAGTTTCTAAAATTCAAAGTCTCACTTAAACTCAAAGGAAGTCCCCACTGTTGGATTTTCATTTTTGCACAAGCTTGTTTAGAGTTTTTTAGAAAATTTCTTTTCACAAAAGTTATTTAAAATTGTTGTTAAAAAGTTTTTATTAAAGAAAATTTGAAAGAAAAAAAAAAAGGTTTTGGAAAAAGGTAAAGGCCAGGGGTCGAACCCCTGACCTCTAGCCTCTCACAGACACAACAACACCACCTCTTAACCAAATGTGCCCTTGGGTCTTTTCTGATTTATCTCTCAGCATCAACTCCTTTATATAGGTTTTACTTGTTTTGCTTACTAGCTTATTAACTACTTATTACTTGCTTAATTTGCACTGTATCTAGCCTTTTTTATAATTTTCTTAGATTAATTTTATCTTGTAGTATCTATCAAAAAATTCTCAGATTTTTAGAAATAGTTTTAATATTTATTAGAATTTATTTAGTGTTAATTAGTAATTAATTCGTAATAATTAGAATTTTTATTGGAAAATTAATTTTCTTTTTTCTAAAATTTTCTTTTGTCATTTAGTGCGTTAGAAAATTATTTGGAAACCCGTAGGACTTGTGTAGCTTAAATTTCATGTTTTATTTTGTGCGTTGACGTTTATTTTAAATAAACGTCACGTTTTTTGTTTAGATTGCGTTTTAGGATTTCCCGTCTTCCCTAATATGTTTCTCGTAGTATCTTAGGTAGTTTTTAAGTTTTAATTTTCATTCCTAGTTTATATTCACTTTTAGGTTGCGTTATTTTCACTTTCGTTCGTAAATTTTCAATTTCCATCAATTTAACATATCACAAAACCAAATAATCTTTCACAACCAAACATACAAGGTTTTAATCTCGATCTTTTTACGAAGCTTTCCATTCACACCTCCTTGGGACATGACCCGGGAAATCACTTACCGGTCTCACAAATAAATATCACTTTCACGAGTTTACGAGGTAATCTTTTTCCTAAAAGGTTTACTCGTAATTCTCCACGTCTTGTTCTCTCACGATAACATTGACATCACGTTTGTTGATATTTTGATAAAATTGTTTTGCACAAAAACACAACGAATCAAGTATGAGAATGTGATTTTAGTTATTGTATAGCATATTCAGGGATCTTAGAATTTGAAAAAAAAAAAAAAAAAAAAAAAAAAAAAAAAAATGGAATGTGTGTTATTGTTTGAGAGAAGAATGCCTGATTTCAAGGGATACATTTTGATTGAGCCGCATGGTATTGAAATGAAATTGATTTTGATAAAGTCAAGGATACACGTTGCATTAAAGCATGACATTATTGTTTTGAACTATCTATCACAAAAAACTAGGTTGGTCCAATGGTTGGAGTCTTCCTTTGTGGATTGCCTACGTGGATGATGACTTGGATTACACATTCATCACTTTAGTGCCAAGTGACATTTCCTTATCATAGTACAACTTTCAAAGCATCATGTTCAAGTTGAAACTTGTCTTATGTATATGTTAAGATATATATTTAAAATTTAATTATATGGATTTTTGGCAATAAAAATTATTTTAAGCATTATTATTATTATTATTATTATTATTATTATTATTATTATTATTATTATTATTATTATGAAGTATGAAATTTTAATGGTTATTTTGTGTTTGTGTGTGTGTGTGTGTGTGTATATATATATATATATATATATATATATATATATATATATATATATATATATATATATATATATATTCGGTTTTTAGTTCAGATAGCGAAAACAATATCCAAACCGAAAACTAAATTTTTTGTTCGATTAGATTAAATTTTGGCAAATTCGGTTCGGTTATAAATTCGATTCAGTTCAGTTTCGATTTATTAGCTTATTACCCAACAATGCACACCTCTATTTTATTTTTTTTATTTTTTTTAATGCAACAATATATAACACCTCAAGACAAAAGAATACAACACGAGGTTTCTCTCTAGTCCTAAGCTAATTTTGTTATAATGCACAATAATATTACCCAACAATGCAGACCTCTAGTTCTATGAACTCTTCTAAGCTAATTTTGTTATGTTGATTGTCGAGTTTTAATAAATCAAATATCTCTACAAAGGCTTTTTTATAATGCTATTTTTTTTATTATTATTTTTTGAACGGCAAAGATTTATTAAAAAAGACTAGCAAGAAGCTAAAACAGAATCACATAGGGTTTTTAAACCAATCTAGCCACACTAAAATAACATAGGGTTTTATAATGCTATGTTATCGGAGACATTTTAAAATAATGTAAGTATTTTTAAATTATTCAATTATTAGCCAAATACTATAAAACTTTTAGCAATGTGTTACTAATGCATGTTATTGCACGATTTGATAGAATAATCCAACTAAAACGAATCTTAGGAAACGTGATAGACGAGCGTCAAAGCATGCATGGTTGATCTGTCGATTCAGAAACATATATGCATTCTGGACATTGGACAATGCATACTGTATCAATACAAACGGATTAAGTTTGCTTTGGTTGATACGTGTGTCTTCTATATAATAAATTATGAATAATTTTACATATGCTTAAGACTTTAAGAGTGAAGAGTGTTCTGCAATGGCATGCTTTTCTAGATATTATGTTAGCTTTCGTTACTTAATTATCTTTCGTTAAAAATTTCGCCGCACCTATGCAGGGAAGATTGTGCCGAGTGGCAAGTGCAGTTTCTTGCGACAAAGGAAAGGCTGGGGGCTGGGTGTTCCGTCCCCATGTTGGCACGCTCTGACATGGATGCCTTTGCCGATCTCTTTTACCGTCGACGCCCTGCACTATATATAACGATAGAGATAATTAGCATTTGCTTCCAAGTTACGGGCAAAACAATAGGGAAAATGTAAAACATGTCCATAAAGACTACGTTTAAAAACTTAGGATATGCATAATTAAATTGATAATAAGTACCACTTAGCCCCTGATTTAAGTTCTGTCATCCAACACAATGTACCACCATGATTGCATATTTTTATTTAAAATCTAAAACAATAGACGTACATAAAAGAACACCAAAGGTCTTTAGCTCAGTTAGTACCCACTCTAAAAAACTCATGGTTCTACTGGAGAGATTTTGTAGATAAAATGTCAAAGGTTCGAGTCTTAGTTCTTGCTTACTCTGGTTGGTGTCCCACTGAGTAAGAGAGTTGCCGAAGTTATTCATTATGTGGTGAATAGTTGCTGATGCCAAAAGACATCCGGGGTCAGGGTGTTCCCGCCAATCACTCTTTTTTGTGGATAGACATAAAAGAACACTTTCTCTATAAAAAAAGGAAAATACTAGATTCACATAAGGTTTACAAAATTTCAGCCACTCGCTGATGTGGCAGAGTGCTGATTGGTTGGTTTTCTGTGGCCCACAGAAAACCAACCAATCAGCACTCTGCCACGTCAGCGAGTGGGTTAAATTTTGTAAACTTTATGTGGGTGTAGCACACCTCATAAAAAAAATGATTTTCTTATTGCTATTATTTTGTTTTAGAAATTTACTTCTTAATAAACTACTATAATTCAAATCGATTAATCTTTTCTCTCAAGTAATTAGTATGTCATATCAATGTTTTGAAAACCGGGTTCGAAATCGACCCGGTTGAGTCACCGGGTACCAGGTCAACCAGTTCGACCGCTGGGTCAACCCGGTTTTCAATTTATTATTTATTTATTTATTTGACCGGGTCAACCGGTTCGACCGCCGGGTCAACCCGGGTTTTATTTAAAAAAAAATTGAAAAAATGAAACCCGGCCGGGTTTTGAGAACCCGGTTGACCCGGGTCACTCAAAACCCGGCGGGTCTAACCAGTTAACCCGGTTTTAAAAACCCCGGTTTTTCTAACCTGTTTTTTTAGACGGAACCGGTCGAACCGGTTAACCCTGTCGGGTCGATCCGGGTTTCAAAACACTGTGTGATATTAATATATTAAATAAACATTTTATATTAACGATTTCAATATATGATAAGGAATCAGATGAATTAAGAGGTTGGTTTAAAATTTAAAAAATAAAAGAAAAAGAAAAAAACTACTTTTACTCTCTTTTTTATAAATGCGTTTTTTTTATTTTTTATTTTATTATTATTTTTTTTTTAGTATGCGTATTATGTGTATTGAAATGTAGTGGCTTTTTGTTTGGGGGAAAATATAGGTCTAGTGAGATCACCAAAGAAAAATGCGCAAACCTTCTACCTTTTTTAAATAGTCTACTTAATATTATTTTAAGGTATATTCTTATCTAAAAGCATGATAATATGTATGATTAACAGCATCATGAATACTTATAAATTTATAATACGTTTGTATAGTCAAACGCTTAAGAGAATATAGAAGGAAAAAACAATGCACATACATTATTGGTATAAAGATTCTAATCTATTAATTATAGGATTCATATTTTTTTTTACAAATGTAATTCCAAGGAGTTCAATTTATGTAATTCGATTCTTACCACTACAAGACCGGAGGTCTTTTTTTACCTTTGTTAGAATTGGAAGCAACATCTCAACCATTGGTAAGAGTAAGGTTGTCTGTATCTCAACCTACTTCATACAACGTGAAAGATGATATTGAGACCCATAACCCGTGAAGTACGGTATAGGGAGTTACTTTTATTTTACTTCTTAAGTTTATTAGGAAATGGTACATAAGAATTTCTAATATAGAGGAATATTCCCACCGTCTCATATTAATTGTACAGTTTGATTTTTTGTAGTATTTCTTCTTCAACTTTGATGTTAAATATTTTTGTTTCTGATATATAATACTTGATCCAAAATATATGAATGGATTGTGTTTTAAATGTATTTTCATCGGTATAAAGGTAGTGGCAATGGGTTCGGTTAGGGTTCGGTATGCCCTCATACTGAGCGGCAACACCGCCGCTTCTTCTGCGGCATGGCTGCGGTATGGGGCAATTCGGCAATTGATGCTGCAACAGTATGGAAAAAAATATACGTTAGGGCATTTATTGTTTTGAACGTTGGAGCTTTTTTGCATTCGTTGCAAGCATTAATACAAAAAAAAATAAAAATATAAAAACCCTTTGCAGAGCGCCGATGAGAGGGGAGTTCAAGTGGGGCTATTGGAGATGAAAAGATGATGTAGAGTTTTGATGTGGGGGATTTTTGGGCCTTTTGTTTGGGCTTCTTTCTTGGTTTTTTGTTTATCATTTTGACCCAAATACTTGTCTAATGCAAGTTACTTGCGGCGGGTTTAAACTAGTGATTTTTTTTTTTTTTTTTTTTTTTTTTTTTTTTTTTTTTTTTTAAGTATTATGTAGTTTTCTTTTTATTATTAATAAAATATTATGTTTTTAATAAATTGTTTATTATAATTTATGAATATAAAAAAATAAAATAATAAAATTAGGTGAGGTATGAGATTATGGTTGCCAATAAAAAAGTATGGTGAGATATGGTTGAGGTGGAATGATATTATTGGTGAGTGGTGAGATATAGTTGAGGTATGGGATCGTGACTGCCACCACCCTAATTTTCATTAAATATTATATAGTACAAACAAAAATATTTAATATTAAAATTGAAGAAAAAAGACTACAAAAAGTCAAATTGGACAATTAATATGGGATGGATGTAGTAATATAATGTGACATATTAAGGAACACTGGGTAATGCGATCAACTTGATGATAATCCGAGGGCGTGCTATAAATGCGGATACCTAAATAATTTTCGTAACGCGTGTCCTATATTGAATAGGGGCATAGGGCCTCAGGGACAAGTGCTGAATAACCTGAATCAAGTTATAGCAATTGGTAGAAAGGGGCACTATGCCAACCAAGCTCGTGGAACAGCCTACGTCTTGGGAGAAAATGACTCTCGTCAAGATCCTAACATTGTGGCGGGTACCTTTTCTTTAAACAATCACTATGCTATCATACTATTTATTACCGGTGTTGATTTTAGTTTCATTTCCACTAAATTCGTGAGCTTGGTAGATGTGAAACCTAGTATTTTGAAACCTATTAATATGATTGAAATAGCTAATAGTAAGAAGGTAGAAGCCACTAGAATCGTTCGTGAATGCATTTTAGTATTGGAGGGCTATTCTTTTATTTTAGGAATGTTTCAAATACTTTTTAACATGGTACAGACGTAATATGTTTGTATCATTTCTTAACCTCCAATCAAATTCCTAGGAGTATAATTTATGCCGTTTTTTTAATGATAATTGTTAGAAACTGAGAAACTCATTCCATAAGAGTATGTTGCAGCAAAGATGTATGGGATGTCAATTTGAGGTCTTTCGTGCATACGAGTACGAAATTAAGTGTGTAATTTGTTGGAGCTTTTCCAATAAGTTCTATATTACAAAATTATTTTCGAGCTCCTTAATGTTAAGTCATGTTTGGTTACTAGTTTTGTGTGACATGTAAGGTGCATGTGCGTAGCTGTGAGCTAAACACGTGAGGTGCACGTGTTTGTTACCACACAGACTTGTAACTGATTTTAGCGCCAACTTCTCTTTTAAATACTTGTCGTAATTCTTATTGTTGATTTAGCGAATGAAATACATTTCCTATTTTATCCCTTCCCTTTCAATGGTTACAAGTTTGTTTAACAAACTAATAATTAATTTGAACTGCAATTCGATCTTGTTTTTTAATCACCATAGATCCTATTCAGTCCTAGTAAAACTTCCATTTAATCCTGGTTTTGCACCTATCAAGTGGTATCAGAGCCCCTCTCTTGGCTCTATATCTTTAATAATTTCACATTCATCATCTTTTCCGGTCATTCCCAGCGAAGTTGTTCAATTTCCGACGAAGGTTGTTATTAATCCGGTAAAGAAATTCAAGAAATCAAGAATACTACACTGGTATTCTGATTCTAATAAATTGTGCTACACTAGTACATTGATTAGTGGTGCACTATCCATTCAGAAAGAAGACCACTTGTCAAGTATTCATCGCAGTCATACGAGCAGTGCATAAGTGCTTAAATCCTCTGGTTGTTGTTGAATGGTTAGTTTTGTTTGACTTGAGGGTGGCGAAGAAACGGTTATTGTCGTTAGTTATTGCTCAATCGAAGGGTAGGAGTGATATTTAGTGACAGATTCAATACAAATCAAAGAAATAGTACACTGAGTGATCAAGAATCATCAATGGCACCAACCACTAGAACTGTGAATAATGGTGGGAGTGGAGGTGATGCAACTGATCCTAACATTAGAAATTACATGCAAAATACTTTGGAGGATGCATTGGTTGATATCAGGAACACATTGGCTACATTGACCAATGTAGTGGCAGCCATGGGCAATCCAACCAATCTAAACAATCAATTGGTGAATCCTGGAATGGGAAGAACTACTAATCAGTTTAGTAGGTTAACAAAGGTGGAATTTCTAAAGTCTCAAGGAGAAAATGTCAGAGATTGGGCCTTTAGGTGTGAGCAATTCTTCTTGATTGACAACACACCAGAAGTTGAGAAGGTAACAATTGCATCTATTCATTTAGATGAGAAAGCATTACTTTGGAATAGGCAATTTGTGAGATTAGTTGGTGAAAATGTGGGTTGGGAGATGTATAAAACTGCCATCATTCAAAGATTTGGATCAGTGTTTGAGGATCCAATAGCAGAATTGAAAAATGCTAAATATGATAAAATTGCCAAAGAATATCAAGATTTGTTTGATACATTGTTGTGCAGAGTTGATGTTAGCCCTGAAAATGCTTTAAGTTTGTGTTTGGGTGGGTTGCCAACTAAATTGGTGATTGGGGTAAGAATGTTTAAACCAAGAACCTTGGCTGATGCTTATTACTTGACAAACCTGCAAGAAGCAACACTTGAGGCTATTAAGAAGAAGAATAGGCCTGTGTCAAACATGTGGGTGAGTAGATTTGGTAATTGGAATGTTATGAGACCTCATTTGTTACCCACCCCTGCATACAAAAAATTCGGGCCCAAGCCAAACACCCCTACAACTACACCTATGAGGAAAGATTTTATCCAAAAGGAATATGAGGAAAAAAGGGCACAAAATTTGTGTTTCTATTGTGACCAAAAGTATATACCAAGGCATAAATGCAGTGGCTAATTGTTTTCATTAGTGGTACTGGCAGATGAGGAATGTAATGGTTTGGAATGGGATAAGCAGGAAGATTTTGTGGATGAGGTACCACAAATCTCTTTGAATGCATTGAATGGGTCAAACAGTTACCAAACGATGAGGGTCACTGGTAAAGTAGGGGAAATGAGTTGCACATTTTGGTAGATTATGGTTCCACTCATAATTTCTTGGATGTAGAAGTAGCAAAAAAGTTGGGTTATAAACTCAAGAACTCTTGTCCAATGGCTGTCACAGTTGCTGGAGGTAAAAGATTGATTAGTGTTCAAGCATGTAAAGGTTTTGAGTTGAAATTGCAAGGGGAAACTGTTGGTCCCTTTTACTTGGTTAACCGTAACTAAGAAGTTAAAGTAACCAAGTCTTATGACATTGAACACGGATGTAGCAAATGATTAACAATAAAGAAATATAAACAAAAGAGATAATATTTTCCAACGTTTAATTCTTTATTAGAAGTTAATCAAAAGAATCGTACCCAAGTGTTTGCGGAATAACACTTGGGGTTGAATTGACAAGTATGGTATGGACTTCTCTCTAAACTCAACTAAGTGAGTGACAACTTAAATTACCCACTGAGCTATCTCAGGGGCTTGTGTTGTTCTTTGGAGGAGTAAAAGTGGTTTGTGAATGCTTTGCATTAATTGCACAAACTTGTCAACTTTTACTCCTCACATTTGCTTCCTATTTATACACAAGTATAGAACAACTAAATATACATTGGACCTAAAGCTTCCTTAACAATATCTTGAAAGATATTATTCTTCTGGCAAAGGAACCTTCATTGAGTTAGATCCAAAAGGCACTTTCTGATGACAGACTGGTTTTAACCATTTGGGGAAAGTCTGACATTAAAGTGATAAAGCACTTTAATAAAGCAGCTCAGACTTTCCCGCCCAGTCCCGCCAAAACTTCAGTCTTCATGTCATCAGTCTTCAGTACGTTTAAGTTGCTGAGGAGTCATTGGGGTTCAGTGAGTTATTGTCATCCTCACTGAACCCATCACCTTCTTCTTGGCTTAGATCACACTTCACTGAGTTCCGCCTCACTGAATGGAGAACCTTTCTTCTTAGGCTCGGTCTTAGCTCCCTGAAGGTGACTCACTGAGTTACTGTTCACTCAGTGACTTGTTTGCACTTAGGGGATTTTACGTTCAAATCCTTGTTAGAAGACTTGGGGAATTCAGTGACCCAACAATCTCCCCCTATTTGAACATACAAATTTCCTAAGTGATACTTGATTCAGCTTGAGTTGTCAGGGTACATCTTCTCTTGCTGAATGTTTGTTGTAATTGTAAGTAGGACATAACTTATTTAAACAAAACATCAGTTTATTCATTAGTTATTACATTTTCCTACAAATTATAAACAAAATAAAAAAAAGATAGTTGTTGCAGATCAGATGTTCAGATGATAGCCAAGTCCCTCAATCTTAGCTTTCTTTGATCTCAGCAGGTGTTTCTCAGGATGCTCCTCAATCTTTGTCCTTAGGTCCTTACAGAACCTTTGGTTTGCACCACTTTGAATAGGAGCAGCTAACATCAGGTATGTTACCATTGCCGTGACCCCTGCCTTGTCTATATCGGACCACCTTTGGAAGCCAAGGTCTCCATATTCATCAGTGAAGCATAGACCTCGTTCAGGGTGTTCAAGCACGGTGTTGTTCACGAAGGTGATTCCTTCAGGAACAGACCTGTCACATTCCAATCCTGGGACTTTGATCTCAGGCTCGGATTCGATGTGCTTCCTTTTTCTCCTTGTGGTGGTTGAAGAAGCAGTTCCTGTTGTTGGAGCAGGAAGAAGGGAGGGAATGTTGAGGGCTTCAGGCATTGCTCTCAGTCTGTCATATCTTTCGCTCAGTGACTTGAGAAGTTGATCAACAACGACGCCATTTTTCTTGGCAATGATGGGACGGAGTTCATCAAGTTCAGTGATCCCAAAGTCAGCGAATTTGAATGGATTATGAACATCCATTATTCTCTTATCAGCCCCCCTGAAGACAGTGACCATTGCGGGTTTGGTATTCCTGTGGATTTTGATGTCAGTGATGGTTTCAGGCTTTAATCTTTCCTTCATCACCCAATGATATCTTTCAACCCTGGTCTTTCTGATTTGAGCTTGCCTCTTCAGCTTTTCTTCCCTTTCCTTTTTCAGAGCATTCATCTGTTCTTCCTGAGCCTTTTTAAAGGCTGCACCAGCTTGCTCATTAGCTAGTGCCTCAGTGTCCAGACCAATCTTTTCAGCCTCCTCATGAACAACCTGTATCAGTTTAGGCTTGCTCAGTTTCTCTTCTTCAGCTGCCTTTGCCGCTTTCTCAACTTTTCCCAAGTAGTCTTGTATCTGGTCATGAGTAAGTTGATAGATTTTTCCATTAATTTCATACGGGACCCTGATAGGTTCATCAGGGTCAACTCTGACAATTTTGGAGGCAGGCTGGAGTCTGACTTCAGGTTCTGAGGTGGTGGCAATGCTTTTTCCTCTGTCCTGAAGTAGAGTAGAGGAGACTGGTTCCTCTTGTGGGGGAACTTGAGTGATTGGTGTGGCTTCAGTGACATGCTCCCCCTCAGTGTGAGAGGGCTGTCCAGCTTCTTGTTCATCAGTAACAGGGGTTTCAGTAACATTCTCCCCCTCAACATTTGCCGGAGCTGCAGTGATGGCAAGTGTTGGAGTTACTGAAGTAGAAGTAGAA
Source organism: Artemisia argyi (assembly GCA_030686995.1). Lineage (NCBI taxonomy): Eukaryota > Viridiplantae > Streptophyta > Magnoliopsida > Asterales > Asteraceae > Artemisia > Artemisia argyi. The sequence goes on along the minus strand of CM060692.1, from coordinate 117,541,320 downwards.
CCCTTGAAGGCTTGAAATATTTCCGTCATCATAGACTTGATCTCCGCAGTATCCTGATAAATGAGAGACACCCTGGAGTCAAGGGAAGCCTGAGAACGTTCAAGGGCAGTCATCCTGGAGCCCATTGTCCATGCCAGAGATGTGGACTTCTGGAATTGAGCTGTCACTGATGCTTCCAACTGAGTGAAGGAAGACTTGAGGGACTCCACCGTGGAGCTGAGATTCTGAACATTTGAATCCCTTATCAAACCAAGTAACTCAGTAAGGGCCGCCGAGTTGACCTGATATGTCTCAGATGCCTGAAGAATTCTTTTGTTGAGCTCAGGATCATCCTTGACTGATTCTTGAACTGACTTAACCCCTGTAGCCAGCTCCTTAAGGGATTCCAAAAATTGATTGATGTGCGAAGCCATTTGTGTCAGGGAGTGATTGACAGTGGAATTTTGCTCCCTGACATCTTTATTGTAATCTTCAACAGCATCTTTGAGAAGGTGATAGTGGACTGCTTGCTCAGTATGCAGATCAAACACCTCTTCAGTGACCCCCCTGTACAAAACATTAGTCATTTTCTTGATGAACCTTTTGAAGGCTCTTTCAGTGAGAGGAGTTGAAGCGTCGTCTGAGGTTTCCGGCTCGGAATGTTGTTCATCTTCATCATGGTTAGAGGGTTGAGGAGACTGAGTAACAGGTTCAGGGACTGTCTCCTCATCCTCCATATCATCTCCGGCCGTGAAGACTTCCTCGTCACTGTTGAATTCATCATCAGAAAATAAGAATGCCTGAGCATCCGCCAGGGAGGATATCTGCAACAATTGGAGGTTATCCGGCTCCTCTTCATAAGAAGATTTGCCTTCGTTTTGGCCAGGTCCTGACCCCTCAAATCCGGTAGGTTGGGTTTTACCTACCTGGTCTTTAAGGCCAGTTCCCAAGTTATGCGCACCTCCGGGAGTGGTTGTGGGTTCCATATCAGCGGGTGGTTTATATCCCTCTGAGTCTTTGTCCCCCGTGACCCCTTCAGACACTGATGGGTGTTTCTCAGTGCCATCCCGAGGAGCCGTGATTGTTGTGTCCCTATCAGTGGGTTGTTTGTTTCCCACTGAGTCTTGGGGATAAGTAGGGGTGCCCTCAGACAAAAGCTTTGATTTGCGAATGTCCTCATCAGGCAAGTGAGTGGTTGAGTCCCCCTTTCCAACAGGCTTGTTCTGGCCTGTCGAAGGTTTAGGGACATTAACTCCCTGATGCTTGGGTTTTGATCTACCCGAGCCTTTAGCAGGATGTGATTGTTTGTGGACCCCCTTCTCAGTGGAGTAGTGCTGCCCCACCGAGGATTTAGGATCCCTTACTCCCTGAGACCCTGGTTGTGATTTGCCAGAGACGTTAACAGGATGTGAAGGTTTGTTTTGTTTCGGCTCAACTGTCTTGTTTATGACAGTAGAGTCTTTGGAAACGGGTTTGCCCGAGGACACTGAGTGTGATTTCTCAATGCCCTCCGTTGGCTTTTGTTGCAGGCCTAGTGACTGGGTTATTATACTCAGGGTGTCCGCAGTCAAGGGCGGTAATTCATGCCCCTTTTTGGCAACTTTAGGATCAGACGTCTCAGTGTCGAGTGACTTGGGTTGAGCCACCTTCCTGGACCCCTGACCCTTCTTCCTCTTCACCCTTTTGGTGGGAGAGGGAATTGGTGATACTTTATTGTCACCCTGGATAGCAGTACGCATGTACAATGTCAGGGTGACTGGTGTAACCTCAAGAAGGTCGCGTGAGTAATTTGCCTTGTGTAGGACGTCAGGCTCAAAACCTACTGCGTCAGGCCTATCATACTCAGACCCAAGCAAGTCTTGTAGGGCACAGGAAACAAATCTAGGATATGACATATGTTTTTGCCTAGACTTCCCCCCTAACTTTGCTATGAGGTCCCTGAAGATGATTTCTCCAAGGTCTATCATTTTACCCTCAATGAGACAGAACACTATCATTGCTTGAGTAGTGTTTAATTGCTCAGTCGAGGATTTATTTCCCCAGAGAACCTGAATGACAAAAGTCATTAGAATCCTCCAGGGAGCTGGGAACCAGGTCTTAACAATTGGGGCTTTGGATAATAGGGACCCTGGTGTCACCTCAGGGTGATTTTTGTCATAGGGTCCCAATTCCAACAAGACCTCCTTTACCTCTTTTTCAGAGGGTTGGGCAGTGAAGGTCGTGGTATAATCAAGCCCAGTGGCTTTGACAAAAGTTTTATAGTCAAGAGTTAGGGACTTAGTTCCATTCTTGACTGTAAACTTGATTTTGGCCTCTTTTGGCGCATCAGGGTTTTCAACAACCGCTGTGCACCAAAATTCCCTCAAGTAGTCATGATAGATGACTGAGGGGGTCTTAGTGAATGAGGTGGTCAGGAAACAGTTCTGAAGGAACTTCACCACATCCCTGTATTCAGGGTACCCAGCAGGGTAGGCAAAGTTCCCCACTACATTATTTTTGGTAAGGTCTACGCTTTCCATTTGGAAATCCACATTGGGTGCGTATTTTACGACCTTAGAAGTAGCCATTTGGTAATAAAAAGCCTGGTTTGAAAAATGGGTATGGGTGAGGAAACACACGCAGTTTTGAAAACAATTTGCAAGAGTTTTGTTAAAGATTTTAAAAGCGTGTGTGTGTTTCCCTTTTTGTGGGGGTATTTATAGGGTAAAGATTTGGGAGGTGATGTTGCGGATGCCAAAGGTTTAATTTATTTAACCGAAACGGCATAATAATTTTGGTTTGATATCCGCATTAAATGTCACGATTCCCACTACCCCTATTTTCTCTCACCCTTTGGGGTGCTTCTGCAAATATTGCACTTTTGCAGGAAAAACAATCATCACACGTTTTGTGTGTGAGAGAGCATTTAATGCTCAGTGGTGTTTGGTGAGAGAGATGTGGGGGCCCAAGGAGTGGATGCCAGTTGTGTAAGTGACATATATTCCTATATTTAATAGGATTCAGTTACCTACCTGGGACATTTAACTGACTAAATACTTAGAGCATTTAGTTAGGGTATTCAATGCCATTTTTCATCCTGAGCCCCCTGAATGATTTTTTCATTCAATAAAAATGAGTGTTTCAGGAAGGGTGTGATCAGGGACCTAGAGAATATACATCATGTTGGAACATTTTTGATCAGTTCCCTGATTCTATGTCCAACATGCCCAGTTCAGCTTTCAATCTTGTGAAAGTGGGTTCATCCAAAGGTTTAGTGAAGATATCAGCTAGCTGATACTCAGTGGGGATGAAATGTAGTTCAATTTCTCCATTAGAGATATGGTCCCTGATGAAGTGGTATCTGATATCAATGTGTTTGGTTCTTTGATGAAGTACTGGATTGTTTGAGATGGCTATGGCACTTGTATTATCACAAAAGATAGGTACCATCTTATACTGAATGCCATAGTCACTCAGTTGGCTCTTCATCCAAAGTACATTTGCACAGCATCCAGCAGCAGCCATATATTCAGCTTCAGCTGAGGACATGGCCACTGACTGTTGTTTCTTTGTACTCCAACACACAAGTTTACCACCAAGAAATTGGCAGGATCCTGAAGTACTTTTCCTATCCATGTTACATCCTGCATAGTCAGAGTCAGTGTACCCTTTGAGATCAAATCCTGAACATTTTGGGTAATACAAACCAAGGTTTGGAGTACCCTTCAGGTACCTGATGATTCTCTTGACAGCAGTGAGATGTGATTCTTTTGGGTCAGCCTGGTATCTTGCACACAGGCAGACTGAGAATTGGATATCAGGCCTTGAGGCAAGTAAGTACATCAGGGATCCAATCATTCCCCTATATTGGGTTTGATTCACTGATTTTCCAGTGAGATCAGGGCCAAGGTTGTTTGGAGGAACCATAGGAGTTTTTACTGAAGAGCAGTCAGTGAGCTCATACTTCTTCAGTAGGTTCCTGAGGTATTTCTCTTGGCAAATGGATATTCCTTTTTCAGTTTGTTTGATTTGTAGTCCAAGAAAGTATGTGAGTTCACCCATCATGCTCATTTCAAACTTTGTGGTCATAAGTTTTTCAAATTGTTTGCAAAGTTTGTAACTTGTTGAGCCAAAGATGATGTCATCAACATATACTTGGACAAGAATGACATCATCCTTTGTTCTGTAGATGAACAGTGTGTTGTCAATTCTTCCTCTGACAAACTTGTTTTGGATCAGGAAGGCTGAAAGAGTTTCATACCATGCCCTGGGTGCTTGTTTCAGTCCATAAAGGGCTTTGTTAAGCTTGTAGACATGGTTGGGGTATTCACTACTTTCGAAACCAGGAGGCTGTTGCACATAAACATCTTCTTTGATGTTACCATTCAGGAATGCACTTTTAACATCCATTTGGTAAACTTTAAAGTTCATGTAAGTTGCATAGGCAAGGAAGATCCTGATGGCTTCCATTCTTGCAACCGGTGCAAAGGTTTCCTCATAGTCTATACCTTCCTGTTGATTATATCCTTTGGCAACCAGTCTTGCTTTGTTTTTGATGACTGTGCCATTCTCATCAGTCTTGTTTTTAAAGACCCATTTCATACCAATGATTAAAACACCCTGGGGGCATTCAACAAGGGTCATGACATCATTTCTGTCAAATTGTTCCAATTCATCTCTCATGGCCTGAACCCAACTTTCATAAGTCAGGGCTTCTTTGACATTTTTAGGCTCAATTTCTGAGAGATAGTCAGCATAAAGACATATATTGGCAGTGGCAGCCTTGAGTTTGGCAGCCTTGCTTCTTGTGAGCATGCCTTCAGTGGGTTCACCAATGATGTTCACAAGCTCAATGATTTTGGATCTAGTCCAGCTATCCTGAGGTTTGGGATAGGAATTTGAGCTTGTAGGAGCCTGATTAGGTTCAGACTCAGGAACATGAGGTAACCCATCAATATGTACTTCAGTGACAACTGTAGGGACAATTTGTTCTGTGGGTTCCTGAACATTTTGTTCAGTGGTGTCAGTCTCATTTGAGACAGGCTGAGTTTCTATGAACTCACTGATAGGTGGTTGGGGTAGGTTGTGAGGAATGATGTAATAGGAGACATCAGCATCAGCTTGGTATTGAGTTGAGGGATTGTTCTCAGGATGATACTCATCAGGAGGATATCTTGATGAGTCATCAATACCAATTTCTTCTACTGAGGAATTTGAGAACCTGATGGATTCAGTGCTTTCATCAACAGTAATGTGATAAGTTTCCTCAGTTTGCTGTCTCCTTGTGTTGAACACCCTGAAGGCTTTAGAGACCAAGGAATATCCTAGGAAGTATCCATCATCAGCTTTGGCATCAAATTTACCTAAGTGATCCTTGTGATTATGAATAAACACAGGACACCCAAATACATGAAAGTAACTGATGTCAGGAATCCTTCCTTTGAATATCTCATAAGGTGTCTTATTGTGCCTTTTCACAATGATTGACCTATTTTGAGTGTAGCAGGCTGTTTTAACTGCCTCAGTCCAAAAGTGTTTTGAGAGGACTGAGCCATTCAGCATAGTTCTTGCTGCCTCAATGAGTGTTCTATTTCTCCTTTCAGCTACTCCATTTTGTTCAGGAGTATAGGGAGAAGTGAAATTTTGAGAGATTCCTTTCTCATCACAAAAACACTCAAGGTCTTAGTTTTTGAATTCAGTGCCATTGTCAGTCCTGATCTGTTTAACTTTGACATCATTTTGATTTTCAATGTTCCTGACAAATGACATGATGGTTTCAGCTGCCTGACTCTTTTTGGTCAGGAAGTAAACCCAAGTATATCTTGAGTATTCATCCACAATGACCAGAGTATACTTCTCATGGTGTATGGACATTGGACTGACAGGTCCAAAAAGGTCCATATGAAGAAGATGCAGGCAGCTTTTGATGGAAAAGGTTTGTTTGGTTTTGAATGATGCCCTGTGGTGTTTACCTTTTTCACAAGCAGAGCAAGGCTTATCCTTGGTATATACCAGGGATGGAAGGCCCAGAACTTTGTTCTGTTTGGCCAGGTTGTTGATGTTTTTGAAGTTGAGATGAGAGAGTCTCCTATGCCATAGCCAGTTGATTGTCTCACTTGCCTTTGAGAATAGGCAAGTCCCATTTTGAGTCAGGGATGACATGTCAAGGACATATACATCATCCCTTCGAGGTGCAATCAACACAACTTCCTTATTGGCATTAAAGATGGTCCCTCTCTTATCATCAAACTGAACTATGTATTTTGCATCACATAGTTGGGAAACACTTATCAGGTTGTACTTCAGACCATTCACATAAGCTATTCTTGTAAAAACTATACCATTGCAGTTTACTGAACCATAACCCTCAGTGGGAGCTGATGAGTTATCACCAAATACTACCTTGGGTCCTGGTTCTTCCACATATTTGTGCAGAAAATTTTTCACACCAGTCATACTTCTGGAGCATCCACTGTCTAGATGCCAGGTAGGATCCTTGATGTGTTTCTGCACAAACAGTAAACTGGGTTAGTTTTGCTTGTTGACCCACCTTCTGGTGGGTTTAGTCCTCAGGGACTTTTTGAACTCAATTAGTGAATCATGGTCTGAAGTTATGTGACCTGAGCTTCCACATGTTTTACATTTTGTGGATGTTGATGCATCAGGTGACTGAGAAGTGTTGGTTTGGTTTTTCCTTCTGGACTGAATCACTTTGTCATGCCCCCTGGTTTCATGGGAGGGATCTCCACAGATGTCACAGCATATTTTCATCAAACAATCATCAGGAAGATGATCATTGAAACCACAATGAGGACATGGTGAAAAAGGCTTAGCCTTCAGTCTTTGTTTGGAAGGTGTGGCGTACTGATAGCCTTGGGTTTTGTACTGACCCCTTGCCTTTAAAGAGGCAGTGTGGGGGATGTGATCACAAGTTCTGTGGTCCTCTTGTTTGCATATCATACAAAATAGGACTCTGTAGCATTTATCAGTGCTGTGATTTGGATAATTGCACAGTTCACATCTCCCTGAGGGTCTGGGTGTGGTTTTTGGTTTGGAGGATCCTGAGGATACTGAGGGCTTGGTAGATTTAGAGTCAGAGTTTTTCTCAGTAGACTCAATTTTCTCACTCAGCATCCTGACAAGTTCAGCAAGCTGATCAACCTTTGAATCAGTGCTTTCATGCTTCACTTCAGTAGTTACTGAAGGTTTTTGGTGTTCAGTGGGTGCAGGAGTAGGTCTTTTCAGAATAGTCCTTCCTAACCCTGACTTCTCTTTTGGAGAATGTGGTTGAAAGACTAATGGTGCAAGGTTAGAATTGGGTTCTGCTCCCTGAAGTTGTTTCAGTGGAGGGAGTGGTGAATCAGACTTAGACTCTGTGATGGACTCAGTAGGACTAAGTCCATCAGTGACTCCTAGCAGCTCCTTGATAGCCTGACTTTCAGGCTCCAGAATTCTTCCAGTGTTAAAATTAGGCAATTTACTATCAGGATTGTTTCTTTCAATCCAATCACTGGGTTTGGGAGCTAGTTCCTTGCTAGAGAGTATGTTGGTAAATAGAAAAGTTGTAGAATGACTACTTTCCCCTGAAACCTCAGTGAGTTGATCATCACCCAGACCAGCCTTGTTGGGGCTGGGTGAGAGACTCAGTGTTTCATAAAGTTTGGGGTTTTTCTGAGTCCACTTCCAAATAATTTCCTTTTCTTTCTTAAGTTCTTCCTGAAGAGCTTGATTTTGTTTTACAAGTTCAGAATTTTGAATTTGAAGTGTGACACTTTCAAGTTTGGCTTGTTTTAAGACAAGTAATTCATCTCTACACTGATTTAATTCAAAACTGAGTTTGTTAAATTTTGAAAACAGATTAAGTCTTTGCTCTTTAACATACTTAAGATCAACATTAATATAGTCTAAGTAAGATTTCCAATCATCATTATCATCCATAGAAAGTAAAAGATTTACCTTCCTCATTGTGATGTTGACCCATTCACCATCTCTTGCATGACTCTTCCCCACAGCAAGTTTGTTGTCTTCTGATAGAGCCATCAGGGCACTGACGTGAACTTCATCGTCATCAGAGGACACTTCAACCTCATCCCAGTCGTATGTTTCAGCAACAAGCCCTTTGTTCTTGGCTTGAGTAGGCTTAGGAGCCTGAGGAGGCTGAGAGACTGTTGAGGATGATTCAAGAAGGGCAAGTTTGGCTTTTGCCTTTCTATACTTTGCTTCAAAGTCAATTTGAGGGACTTTTTCAAATCTTTGACTAGACTGAAGCATTTTTGGTTGAAATTTGCTGGGGCCTGAAAATGAGTTATTTCCTGAAAACTTGAAGGATGGTTCTGAGGTTGTTTTTGAAAAACAATCTTTAGCAAAATGCCCCATTTTGCCACATTTAAAGCATTCAGTATTGTCATTTGCTTTTGAAGGAAATTTGTTTTTCTTAAAAAATCTTTTTGAATTAGCAAGGAGTGCTCTTTCATGAAATTCAATCTGAAGATCATTAAGATACTCCTCACTGGTTCTTTGGTCAACCTCATCATCAGAACCATCCTGAAAATCCTGCACAACACCTTTAGAATAGAAAGCAGTTGATATGGGTGTGATTGTCAAGGCCTTTTTGGTCTCCTGAGCTTTACCAGGGTATCTCCTGGTGATAAGATTGTCTTCATAGACAAACTTCCCATAGATGGCAGGGAGCTCAAGATTCTGAATGTGGTTTGCATTTCTCAATCCCTGAGAGAAGTTTAACCACTTCTCAGGGAGACTGTTGACAAAACCAACATTGATTTCATGTTTTGACAGTATAACACCATCATTGGTCAGCTCATTCAGGAGGGTCTTATACCGAGTATAAGTCTCAGAGAGACTTTCAGAATCCTTGGCCCTGAAGGTATTGAATTCAAGCTTCAGGTCCATGATTCTATTCTCTTTGGTATCAGAAGGCCCTTCATAGCTATGAACCAGGTCAGTCCATGTCTGCTGAGCAGTGGGACAGTTGATCACTGATTCCATTATATCATCAGGAAGGCATGATATAATGATGCTTTTCAGGCGCTGGTCTTGATTGACCACCCTCCTTTCATCTGGGGTCCACTGAGCTTCAGGTTTGATTAAACCTTGGGCAGTTGTTGGGACATATGGACCCTCATTAATCAGTTTGATATAATAAGGTTCCATCCCAGTTAAGTAGCAAAGCATTCGCTTTTTCCACTTGTTAAATTTTCCAGCTTCAAGTCGAGGGGCAGTTGCTGAATAACTTCCACCCTTTTTATCAACAAGCTGGGGAACATCTATGTCAGTCATAGTGGGATTTTGATTTTAGAAACTTGAGCACTCTTTAGGTTTTGAAAACGTGTAATAGTTTTATAAATCAGAGGCTCTGATACCACTTGTTGGTCCCTTTTACTTGGTTAACCGTAACTAAGAAGTTAAAGTAACCAAGTCTTATGACATTGAACACGGATGTAGCAAATGATTAACAATAAAGAAATATAAACAAAAGAGATAATATTTTCCAACGTTTAATTCTTTATTAGAAGTTAATCAAAAGAATCGTACCCAAGTGTTTGCGGAATAACACTTGGGGTTGAATTGACAAGTATGGTATGGACTTCTCTCTAAACTCAACTAAGTGAGTGACAACTTAAATTACCCACTGAGCTATCTCAGGGGCTTGTGTTGTTCTTTGGAGGAGTAAAAGTGGTTTGTGAATGCTTTGCATTAATTGCACAAACTTGTCAACTTTTACTCCTCACATTTGCTTCCTATTTATACACAAGTATAGAACAACTAAATATACATTGGACCTAAAGCTTCCTTAACAATATCTTGAAAGATATTATTCTTCTGGCAAAGGAACCTTCATTGAGTTAGATCCAAAAGGCACTTTCTGATGACAGACTGGTTTTAACCATTTGGGGAAAGTCTGACATTAAAGTGATAAAGCACTTTAATAAAGCAGCTCAGACTTTCCCGCCCAGTCCCGCCAAAACTTCAGTCTTCATGTCATCAGTCTTCAGTACGTTTAAGTTGCTGAGGAGTCATTGGGGTTCAGTGAGTTATTGTCATCCTCACTGAACCCATCACCTTCTTCTTGGCTTAGATCACACTTCACTGAGTTCCGCCTCACTGAATGGAGAACCTTTCTTCTTAGGCTCGGTCTTAGCTCCCTGAAGGTGACTCACTGAGTTACTGTTCACTCAGTGACTTGTTTGCACTTAGGGGATTTTACGTTCAAATCCTTGTTAGAAGACTTGGGAATTCAGTGACCCAACAGAAACTTTCAAGACTGACAATATGATACTTCCAGAGGGTGTGAAATGGTCTTAGGTATACAATGGTTGTCAACCTTGGGGGTTATGGAATGTGATTTTAAGAACCTGAGAATGGAGTTAATGTACAACAGGAAGAAAATGACTCTAAGGGTCGGCGTATCACTAGGGCTACTTTACATTGGTTAAGTGGTAAGAGGCAAGATAAAGAATTAGTGAAGAATGGTGGAGCTAGATTGTTGATGTTATCTGTGTTGTTAATACAAATAATGTCCGAAATGTTATTCGCATTATTCGGTCTTCGTGTGTTTTGATAATCACAAAATATAACGACATGTTACGTAAAGTTACGGTTAATAAGTTTTTAATCAAGGAAAGTCGTTTCTTCCATGTAGCTACTACAACGTCACTTCAGGTATGAACAAACGTTATACCGACATTAGTAAAGTGATCAAAGAATTTTATTTTCTCCTAAACTTACATTTTTAAGTTTGACAAAACATTTTTCACAAAAGTATTTTTGTGTTATTAAAGAAATATTTTATTAAGAAAATATATTCAAAATATAAATATGCAACAGCTATATTTCCCCCCAAAATAGTTAAGCTTTCACCAAATAAGTTTTCACCACGTCAGGACAAAAAGAGGAGCATCTTGTCGGGATGGTCCCTTAAATATACCGGCGGTCCCTTAGTAATAAAGGATCGTTGCATGTTTAATGGACCGCCACCTCCTTTCCTGTCGTGTATAAATATTGAACTGTTCCTTCTCAGGAAACAATTCCTCTGGGCACAAAAACTTTCTGTTTCCGTTTTCTTTCTTCTTTGATCACTATAACATGTCAGTATATGTTTATAAGTGATTTCCTCTTCATATCAAAGTGCAAGAGAAGAACTCACAACGTAGATGAACAATCGAGATGTTGTATGAGTCCATACACAAACATAACAAGTGTTGCGGTTCTATTCTTCCTTCTATTTTCTTCTTGTAAGTATTGTAAATATTGTAAATATTTCCGACTTATGTGTGAGTCGAGGATAGAGTTATTTGTGTGAACTTGGAAGAAGATGAAGATCCAAGAAGTCTTGTGACTAGAATAGGTCTTGTATTTGTTGTGAGGAGAGTGGAGTCTTGGTGTGTAATTTAGGACTTAGTAAAGTCGGTGTGTGAAGGCTTTGATTGGGTGATGATCCAAGTGTGTCTTAGTGTGAAGGCTTGGATTGGGTGAAGATCCAAGTGTGTCATTTGTGTGAAGGCTTGGATTGGGTGAAGATCCAAGTAGGACAAGTGTGCTTGTTAGTGTGGCCACGTGGGCCTTGGAGTATATTAGTTCTAGCTACGATTAGAACTCGACATTCCGCTTAGTGTCGTTAAACTTTGTGTAAGCTTGTATATGGATTGCTCTGCCTGAAGGAGTATGTTGATATATTGATTTTTTACTCTCGAGTGTGGTACTTGGGGAGTGGAGTAGGACGAAGAGTGAGCTTCGTGCTGAACCACTATAAATCTCCGCATCTCTTTGGTTGTGCTCATTCCTTTCTCTTTACATTACTTGTTTGTTTACATTTATTTGTAGCTTAATAGATATCACGTAACTAGTTAAATTCAACAAATTTGCAAAAGAATATTAACCGGACCTATAAACGGCAAAACATTTTAACTAGTAAAAAGAATCAGTGAAACTATTCAACACCCCCCCCCCCTTTCTAGTTTCTAAAATTGGTATCAGAGTGCCAAGTTATCAAGATCTTTAGAGTATCATGTACTTCAAAACTTGAATCGATCTATGGAGTCTGAAAGATATCTAGAAGGACGTTCTTTGAATGAGCCACCATTTTTCGAAAATGAAAATTTTGTCAATTGGAAAAATGAATTTGAAAGTTATGTGAAATAAATAGATCATGATCTTTGGCATTTCATTTCAATTGGTGATTTTCAACCAATGAAAACTAACTTCGAAAATCAAAATTTCATAAGAAAATTTTGCAAAAATATTTATTTATAAAGCTTTGTCGAAGATTGAGTATGATATAATAATTTTATGTCAAATGGCAAATGACATATGGAAAAATATTTTAAACTTTCATCAAGGAAATGTTCAAGCTAAAGATGATGAAACTAAGTTATTGGAAAAACACTTAGTTGAAGTTGATGCATGTATTACTAGTTCAAATGTTTTTTTTATGTAGGTAATGTCGCCGACAAGGATCACATAAGCAACCTAGATAGTGTACCAATCTATGAGTCTTGAAGTGATACCAATGAAGAAGACTACATGTGCCTTAAATGCGTAACTAATCAATTGATTGATTCTTCAAGTGAGTGTTATTAAGTCTTACATTACATACAACACATTTTATGGTAATGTGTAATTAAGGATAACTAGCGGCCAAGGTACGTTTTCTTACAACCTTGACTATTATGCTTGCTATTTGAATGATTGATATATGCTTATGTGACTATGTGATTAATCGTTACTCGCTTGCACGCTAGATAATATTTGTATGCTAATATGTGTTATATGCTTTGTTAAAATTAGACGTTATGTCTAAACGCAAATCCCTCTTTGGATTCAAGCATATTATTTGGAAAATAATGGTATTACCACAACCATTATTAATATCTAATTTTACGTCAATCAATGATTATAGACGATGCACACTCTTTTCGCTCTTTATCTTTTCTCTAATTCTCGTCTATGACTTTTCTTGGGATTTACATGATTGACTTCTAGCCTCCTCGATGCAAGTCTTGTTCTTGAACCTCATCCCACGCATACTCTCTTTTCTTCTGTCTCAACTCTAATTCCACTCTTCACTCAAGCGTATCGAGTCTTTTCTATTTCTTCTGTTTCGATTCTATTCCATACCCATTCCTTAGCCTACTCGTGTGTATCGAGTCTACTCCGTGTCTGAAAATACTAGTGTCATATATCAAGATGGTCGCTAACCAAGAACTTTTCTTGAAAACCAAAACATCAAAAACTGTTAAAATTTACCATCTTTCTGCCGGCGATCCCTGACCAAATGTCGGTCCCTCATTGATAAGGGACCATCTAGGATTTTCTATCAAAAAACACGGTTTCCTCTTTTACTCACAGCAAAACTAATTAAACTTCCATTTCTATCACTAAAAGGCAACGAAGAACACACCCCAATCACCATTCAAACTAAAAGTTTAAGAAACACAAGACTACTAATCACTCTTGTATACTAAGTGTAAGTCAACTTCATCTAATTTCTTTTTAATTCATAATTAGGGTTCATGCTAATTAGATTTGGGGGTTGTCAACTTTTTTCATAGTTAACATCTAATCCCATCAATACATAACTAGTAATACACTTTTTAATACATATGATAGTCAAAAGGAAATAATTTCAAAGTTATATAAAAAAACATGACAATCCCCATGTAGGAAAATAATTTAGAAATAATCTTTCAATCTCACATTGTTAATACATGACATAATTATAAACTCCAAATGATTAAATTCTCTTTAAATGTCAAAAACAAAATTAACATTAAAATCTAGCTAATTATGCATTCATTTTTTATAGGTGAAACATGCCTAAACCAACCTGTCTTGATCACCAAAACACACGTGGATATATTCCTAAACTTTCAGACTATTTTCCATCTCCCATCAAGGAAGCTTTCGAAAATGTGGAAACTAGGTGTTTCCATGAGGGTCGTTGGGTCTATGCAGACTATACCGACATAAACTACCTTAATTCCATGTTTGAGCTTGTCAATCTTAACTGTATCTATAAAGTCGATAAGCAAATTGTTCCACGATTTATCCGTGAGTTTTATAGTATGCTCAACCTAACAACTAATCTTGAAGGTGAAATTTACATTAACTTCACCATTCAAAATCAAATGATTCCTATCCTCTTTTCGTATTTGGTTAAGCCCTTGGCGTTCCCACTGAAGGACATTGCATATTCACTCATGAATAGAGCCTTGACGCTCTTGCTAGGAGCTCTCCTTCTTATGTAAAATACGCCACCGTTCCTCCATCTCCAAATAAGATAAGAACCATCGTTCAAAATGATCAATTTGAACATGAATATCAACTATAGAGAGGGACCCATGTTCTCGTCAGTGAAAATAAAATCCCGACGAAGGAAATTGTTGATCACATGAAACCCATGGCTGAAGTCATTCACGAGAATGTTTTCTATCTTAGAGGAAACCGTGATCACGTCCCTGGTTGTCTTAGTCACGTACTCTACTGTGTTGCCAATACCGTCCCCTATAATCTTGCATATTACATGGCCAAAAGAATGGAGTTTGTCCGTAGTAAACCCACTGTGATCTTGCCATACCGCATGCTTTTAACTAGTCTTTATCGTCATGTCATGCACCATTACCCTCACCTTAGGTATGTTGATTATGCTATAGTCAATCCTGTCATGTTTCCCCTAACCCAAAATCTAGAACGTAGGACTAGGTCTGATTACGGGTCAAGAAGGTCGATAGGTCTAGAACATAGGACTATGTCTGATTATGGGTCAAGATGGTCATTGGGTTTAGGGTCCTCTTCTCATAGACCATCATCTAATCCCAATGATGACGACGATGAGTATCCTGATGAAGGAACTTCTTGTGTTAGTACCCCATCTCTGGTCACTTATGTCAACTCCCAACCATCTGGATACCCTCAAGTCTTTCATGATCTTTCTCCTGACGATCGAAACTCGGACAAATTTTCGTCACGCCAAACCCAAAATCATGAACATGCAACATCAGTTAAGGGATGAGAGTCGAGGGGCTTGGAAGTCAATTGGTAAGGGGATTCGCAAGATATTGGGGAAGAAGAAGTAGATGTCAATCATCTCATAATGTATCATTTGTTTGTGGAACATGTTTTAATATCTATGAACAATATGTTTGATGTATATTTGGATAATTGCTACTATGGTCATTAACTGTATGTTGTTAGACTATATGATTATAACTATTTGATTGAATGAATGTTTGATTGTTATAACTATTTGATTGCTCTAATTGCATGCTTGCTTGTTAAACTAGCACTTAAAATAGGTTCATAAAGGTTTTTGTTGCTATGCATTTCACTAGAACAATCTGCAGGTGATGATTTGCTGAAATGAAAAACTGGGCTGAAACCTAAGAGTTTACTATCGGCGGTCCCTTATCAAAATGGCAGTCCCTTAACAATAATGGACCGTCATATATTTAAGGGACCAACAGCCCCAGGTCATGGGTTCCTGCACTGTTTCTCAGTTCTTGCAAATCTGGTGCCTATTGCATGATTATCACCACCATTTCCTATATTAGCAAAATATTATTATGTGCTTACAATTTCCTAATGCATGCTTTACCCATTCAATAATCTTTCTTGATTATTTAAACACTCATACTTCATGCTAATCTTCATCTTCCTCATTATCCTCCATATCCTCTTAATCTCCTACAATGGGGTCTCCTTCAACTTCCTTATCACTATCAAACAAAAGGCCTAAAATCACCCTTACACCACCATAAACAAACTTCATTGACCTTACTAAAAAATATCCATCCTCCCAAGCACCAAGTGCATCTCTCAAAACTCCCTCCATCAAAGGCACTTCATCATCCTTATCAAGACCCAACTCCTCACCATTCACATCATTCATAAAAAAAACTCATCACTCTTACTCACTCACTCTAGTTCGGGTGCGTGCACACCATTTGTAAGTAACTCATCCTCTTCCCTCAACACATCAAACTCTCCAAGTCCACAAAATGCTTCATCATCCTAATTACCAAATTTTCTTGAAAACATTTCACCCTATGTTGGAAACATGTCTCCTCCTCCAAGGATCTCACGTCCACCTCCCCCTAATACTTATCTAACTCTTTCACCAAATTGTCCTTTGGAATACACTCCACCCACTCCACCGCTATCTCCAAACATAAAACCTTCTCTTCATTACAACTTTCTAAACAACCACACCATTGGTTGTGCATGTTGTTATCATAACTTCCATCTTATCTCTTCCCTAAGAGATAAGCTTCACTACATGTTTGGATATCTTGAATACCTTCTATCTCAACTAAACATTCAATCAACTCCGCTTGTCTCAATGCCACCATCGGCTCCACCACCACCTCAATCACCATCTTCCAACTGAGCATCTCTACATGTTTAGTTGTACATGTTTAGTTGAATAATTCAGGAAGATTAAGTCGTGGGTCAAGCATGCTCTAGGAAAATAGGATTCCTACATAGTATTGTAGAACTATGAGATGTATTAGGATTAAGTGATAATTATGAATGTTCTGGTATGTTTTTTCTTGAATGAATGAATGAATGATTATGTTAATATGTTGTGATGTTTGTCATAGTTGACTTGAAAATGGACTAAAATTATTCACCTTAAAAATGGGAAGTTACTAAAATCACAACACATCTACCAACCAGGACGCCTACTGGCGACGGTCCTTTATTGAATTGGCGGTCCCTAATCTCTAAGGGACCATCCCCCCATTTACGGAACCGTCCCCAATACGAGCTAAAACTCAGATTAATCTTCTATTCATGCTCTATCTATTTGATTTCACCCTTCTATCTATCTTATTTCTCCATATCCTTCTATATATATGCATGTGCTTTGCTTCTAACTTGTTTTTGTAGCACATCACCATAGCTCGATTCCCCGGTGCCCTCATCTAGGGGGAGCTTGTATTCCGTTGATCTCTTCGACGATGCTCTTTAAGGATGCTTGTATTCCGTCGATCTCTTTTCTCTCCTCACATCGACGATGCCCTCTTAAGGATGTTTGCATTCCGTCGAATTCTTTCCTCTCTTCAACATCGATGAATCCTTTTTGATTTTACAAAAAGAGAGAGAAGTAACGTGAAAACTCATTAAAAATTTATCAACGCATAATTTTACATAAAATGTGTTTATGTTTTGTAATCATTAAAAAGGAGGATTAATACAAATAATGTCAAAAACGTTATTCGCATTATTCGGTCTTCTTGTGTTTTGAAACTCATTTCTTCCACGTAGCTACTACAATGTCACTTCAGGTATGAACAAACGTTATACCGACATTAGTAAAGTGATCAAATAATTTAATTTTCTCCCAACTAACCTTTTTAAGTTTGACAAAACATTTTTCACAAAAGTATCTTTGTGTTTTTAAAGAAATGTTTTATTAAGAACATATATTCAAAATTCAAATATGTAACAGCTATATTTACCCCCAAAACAGTTAAGCTTTCACCAGATAAGTTTTCACCACGTCAGGACAAAAAGAGGAGCGTCTTGTCGGGACGGTCCCTTAAATGGACCGGCGGTCCCTTAGTGATAAAGGATCGTCTCATGTTTAAGGGACCGCCACCTCCTTTCTAGTCGTGTATGAATACTGAACTGTTCCTTCTCAGAAAACAATTCCTCTAGGCACAAAAACTTTCTGTTCCTCTTTTATTTCTTCTTTGATCACTATCACATGTCGGTATATGTTTATAAGTGATTTCCTCTTCATATCAAAGTGCAAGAGAAGAACTCTCGACGTAGATGAAGAATCGAGATGTTGTATGAGTCTACACACAAACGTAACAAGTGTTGCAGTTCTATTCTTCCCTCTATTTTCTTCTTGTAAATATTGTAAATATTTCCGACTTGTGTGTGAGTCAAAGATGGAGTTATTTGTGTGAACTTGGAAGAAGATGAAGATCCAAGAAGTCTTTTAACTAGAATAGGTCTTCTATTTATTGTGAGGATAGTGGAGTCTTGGTGTGTAATTTAGGACTTAGTAAAGTCGGTGTGTGAAGGCTTGGATTGGGTGAAGATCCAAGTGTGTCATTTGCGCGAAGGCTTGGATTGGGTGAAGATCCAAGTAGGACAAGTGTGCTTGTTCGTGTGGCCACGTGGGCCTTGGAGTAGATTGGTTCTAGCTACGATTAGAACTCGATATTTTGCTTAGTGTCGTTAAACTTTGTGTAAGCTTGTGTACGGATTGCTCCTGCTGAAGGAGTGTGTTGATATAGTGGTTGATAACTCTCGAGTGTGGTAATCGAGGAGTGGAGTAGGACGAAGAGTGAGCTTCGTGCCAAACCACTATAAATCTCCGCGTCTCTTTGGTTGTGCTCTTTCCTTACTCTTTACATTACTTGTTTGTTTACATTTATTTGTAGCTTAATAGATATCACATAACTAGTAAAATTCAACAAGTTTGCAAATTAATATTAACCGGACCTATAAACGGCGAAACATTTTAACAAGTAAAAAGAATCGGTGAAACTATTCAACCCCCCCCCCCTTCTAGTTTCTACATGTGTAGCCAAACATTGGCTTGCAGCTTATGAATATGCTTGGATGCAAAGAAGAGGAGCAGCTCTGACCAGAATTAGCAACTGTGGTGAACAAATTTCCTGATGTTTTTGAGGTACCCACTGAATTCCCACTTAAAAGAACTCATTATCATAGAATACCATTGCAACAAGGTACACAACTTGTAAATATTAGGCCATATAAGCATCTACCTACACAGAAAAATGCCATTGAGGCTATAGTGAAAGAATTACTTGAGTCTGGGGTGATTAAGCATAGTAATAGTCCATTTTCATCTCCCATTGTTATGGTTAAGAAGAAGGATAATTCATGGAGAATGTGCATAGACTATAGACAACTCAATAAGAACACTACAAAGGATAAATTCCCAATTCCAGTTATAGAGGAACTTATTAATGAGTTATATGGAGCTAGTGTGTTCTCTAAGTTGGATCTAAGATTAGGGTATCACCAAATTAGGATGTGTGATCAGGATGTACCTAAAACTGTATTCAAAACACATGAGGGTCACTATGAATTTTTGGTCATGCCTTTTGGGTTGAAAAATGCACCATCCACCTTTCAAGCTTTGATGAATGATGTTTTCAGACCTTATTTGAGGAAATTCACTATAGTGTTCTTTGATCATATCCTCATTTATTGCAAGAATGTGATTGAACATGTGCAACATTTGGAAACTATTCTGCAACTCATGAGAAAGAACAAATTGTATGCAAAAAGAAGTAAGTGTGTGTTTGGCACAAGCCATGTAGAATACTTGGGTCATGTTATCTCAACTAAGGGTGTGTCTACTAATCCAAGTAAGATCAAAGCTATGCAAGATTGGCCAACACCTACAAACATCAAACAACTTAAAGGTTTTTTGGGTCTCACGGGTTATTATAGAAGGTTTATTAAAAATTTTGCAACTTTGAGCAGGCCTTTGACTAATTTGCTTAAAAAGAATGCTTTTCAGTGGAGTGATGAAGCACAAGGTTCCTTTGAAGGTTTGAAACAAGCTATGGTAACTGCACTTGTTCTTAGTATGCCAAACTTTGATCAACCTTTTATTGTGGAGACTGATGCATCAGGTGTTGGGTTGGGAGCAGTTCTACAACAGAATGGACATCCTATTGCGTACCTTAGTAAGACTTTATCCATTAAACATCAGTCTCTATCTACCTATGAAAAGGAGTTTTTGGCAGTTCTATTGGCATTAGAGAAAGGGAGAGGTTATATCTTGGACTGACACTTTGTGATCAAAATAGACCATTATAGCCTCAAGTATCTTTTGGATTAGAGAATCACCACTCCCACACAAATGAAATGGCTACCCAAACTCATGGGATTTGACTATGAGGTGATTTACAAGAAAGGAAGTGAAAATGGAGCAGCTGATGCACTTTCTAGAGTACAATTGGAAGGTGAACTCTTGACTATATCACAATCAAATGTTACCACTGAGTTAATAGGTAAGATAACCAATACTTGGACAGAAGATATTGCTTTGAAAGATATTGTGGACAAGTTGAAACAAGGTTCAGTTGCTAAGAAACATTATCAGTGGTTGCATGATCAATTGCTCAGGAAGGGTAGATTGGTTGTGGGTAAAGATCCAACATTAAGACCAGAATTGTTGAACCATTTCCATGGTGGAGCTATTGGTGGACATTCAGGGGTTAGAGTTACAACTCAAAAGATGAGCTCACTTTTTTATTGGAAGGGTATGAGGAAGGAAATCAAGCAATGGGTCAGGGAGTGTGTGACTTGCCAAAGATGTAAGCCTAATCTAGCTACTTATCCAGGACTTTTACAGCCATTGCTTATTCTTGATAAGGTATGGTCTAGCATTTCCATGGATTTTATTGAAAGTTTGCCAAAGTCACAAGGCAAGACAATTATCTTTGTGGTGGTTGATAGATTGAGCAAGTATGCCTATTTCATGGCTTTATCCCATCCTTTTACTGCCCTACAAGTAGCTTAAGTGTTCATGGATACAATGTATAGATTTCATGGGTTGCCTAACACCATAGTGTCTGATAGAGATAAAGTTTTTGTTAGTACATTTTGGAAGGAGCTCTTTAAGTTGATGCAAATGCAGTTAGCCATGTCTTTTGCCTACCATCCTCAAACTGATGGTCAGACAGAGGTGGTGAACAGGTGTTTGGAGGGGTATTTGAGATATATGACTTATGAACATCCAAAAGAATGGGCTAAATGGTTGCCTCTTGCAGAGCCATGGTACAATTCCAACTATTACACAGCTATCAATACAACCCCCTTTGAAATTGTGTATGCACAACTACCTCCTATCCATGTTCCTTATCTTGGAGATTTGAGCAAAGTTGACACAGTTGACAGATCTTTAAGAGCTAGAGGAGCAGCTATACAAGTACTCAAGTTTCATTAGCAGATGTCTCAAAATAGAATGAAACAACAAACTGACAAAGTAAGAAGTGAAAGGGAGTTTTCAGTAGGAGATTTGGTGTTGTTAAAACTCCAACCACACAGACAAGTCACCCTGAGGCAAGGCAAATAGAACAAGTTTTCTCCCAAGTTTTTTGGTCCTTTCAAGGTTCTGGTAAGAGTAGGGTCAGTGGCTTATAGATTGGAACTCCTAGAACAGGCACAAATTCACAATGTGTTCCATGTTTCACAGCTTAAGAAGTTCAAAGGAACAGACACTAATGCAGTCCACAGAGTAGTCTTACCACAATGTGATGTAGATGGTATGATTGAGGTCCAACCATTGGCTATTTTGGACAGGAAAATGGTCAAACAAAGGAACACAGCTGTGGTGTATGGGTTGATCCAATGGACAAATGGGTCAGTTGAGGATGCTACCTGGGAAAAGTTGGAGGACATCATCAACAAATACCCAACCTTTGATTCTAGTCTTTGATTTGTAGTTCTTGAGAACAAGAACATTTTAAGGGGAGTAGATTGTTAAGTCATATTTGGTTATTAGTTTTGTGTGACATGTGAGGTGCACGTGCGTAATTGTGAGCTAAACACGTGAGGTGCACGCGTTTGTTACCACACAGACTTGTAACTGATTTTGGTGCCAACTCCTCTTTTAAATACTTTTTGTAATTCTCATTGTTGATTTAACGAATGAAGTACATTTCATCTTTTATCCCTTCCTTTTCAATTGTTACAAGTTTGTTTAACAAACTAATAACTAATTTGAACTGCAATTCGATCTTGTTTCTTAATCACCATAGATCCTGTTCAGTTCTAGTAAAACTTCGATTTAATCCTGGTTTTGCACCTATCACTTAAACGACAAGTTTGTATAGTTACGGATCTTTTGTGTTTGCTACCTATGGGAGTCGAATATTTGTGGCTTTAATAACATTAGGCACCCAAAATATTTTCAAGGTCAAATTTATTGTCAATGATAGTTTTTATATATGAAGCACACAAATTATCAGTTGTATTATAAAATTTATAATTCTACTCTAGCAAATCCTAATTGTGCAAATAAATTCAACTATTTACTTATATTGCCCGTTTATTGTCTTAAACCTGTTAATTGATAAATAAGAATGTTTGGTCTATTTAAACAAAATAATATCCTCAGGTTAGTATAAAAATATAGTTACAAGTTTTGGATACGGATTAAGTAAAAAAATTGTAACGAACTTTCCTCATTATCTCGTTTTAATATGTGAATTAATTAAAAGATGTGTAACAACTAAAAATTTTCATAAGTATTTTAATTTGCAAATTTTGATGACGTGTTATACCTAAAAGTTTGACACATGTCACAATTTATAACGTGAAACGTCATCAAATATGAAGAGTGAAACACTTACGAAAGTTAGTTGTTATTGGACATCTTTTAATTAATTAATGTTCTAAAACGAGACAATAAATGAAGTTCGTCGCTATTCTATTAATTAGTCCCTTTTGGATATGCCATAGATTTTTTTTTTTTTTTTTTTTTTTTTTTTTACATTGACTTTCATAACACACTCGGGGCAGGCCTCAAAACAAGGACTACCAACCGAAAAAATTACAACATATACAAGGGACAATTACACCAATCCTCCCAAAGGAGATCATTGAACTTGGACCTATTCTTAAGCCACAAGAACGATAAAGCTTTTATATTGGTGACACGTAAGTTAAATAACTGGTTTTCTATTGGTGAAAAAGATTAGCGAATTCACAAGCAGAAGTACAACTTTACACACAAAATTAATTATAAATAATATAAATTAATGTGTTCCATACCCCCAAAAAAAACTCTAGTCCAAGAGTCTAGGATCTACCTCATGTAAAGTGGATGATGGGTTTGCTATTTCTTTATTGCAAAAAAGTTAAATAATAGAGTTGGTTGAGTTCTAAGCCATATTTTAGCAAAGGATATATGATCATAGCTATTAAAATTAGCTTTTTTATCGACCTTAATGTGAATAAAATGCGAGTGTTTTTATGGTGGAACTATGAACACAATCTTTGATCCGGTACATATCACATAAGCGATTTAACAAATATTTCACACAGGAGATTGATAATTTTTAATTAGACAACACAAAGAGCACCTTAAAAAATAAATATGAGAAACCGAACCAACATCTCTATCTCCCGTCGCTCTATAACTCTTGGAAGCTATGACACCACTATAGAGCTCGTTGTTTTTATGTCTTCGTTAAATTAAAACGTTTTAAACTTTTAAAATAGCCACCTCAAAAGTTGTTTATGTAGAAAAGAGGAGAAATTCACAGAACAAATGAGAATACATCAAAAATAAACTAGCAGGGTATCCGAGCGATGAGGCGGCGGGTACCCTGTGACTATATTTTTTAACAACGTGATGTTATGCGGGCATACTTTTATTAAACAATTAATTTATAAATAATAATAACTTTATTTAAGACAGTGATATAATTCTAGAAGTTACCACAAACAAAATCTTAATTCTTTGCTTCATCACAATCATCATTCGTCAATAAATTTTGTTGTTGTTATTAAGCTGAAAAAGTAAGCAAAGGCCGAAATATACTATGCAAATATTTGAAATCGCGCGTTGCTAAATATTTACACATATTGAAAATCTATTTGATTCGGTATGCGCGACTTGGTTCTAATTGACTTCAATTACAATAAACGCGTGCATTATTCCTTTATCGATCACGCACAACTTAGAAAGCACGAAACGAATCGAATTTGCCAAATAAATTGACTTCGAGCAATTTATGCGTATTTACATTCGTTTATATTGGAAAAATTATTTCGAGAACAATGGTGGAAGTTTCATAATGTTTCAAGTCTGTTTGGTATGTCGAATGAGTCCCGTAGCGTGTTTACTAAAAGTTTTGCGACTTGTCCCTTCTAGTCCCTCCACACTATTTTTTAATAATACCCTTTGAGTTTTTATTGTGTATCCCTCAAATTTTTATAAAACCAATTTCTTATTCATTAATATCTCTCCCACTCTCTCACTAAAAACACACCAACACACACTCTCTCTCTCACTTCACTGGGCACCCCTCTACCTCCGCCAACCACCGTCATCTTCGGCCACCATCGTCGCCGGAAAATTTTCCGGGTGGGTTTTTTTCTTCCAAATCGTTAGATCGGCTCACTTACTTTCTTTCTGGAGCTTCTCGGCCTGTCACTCGTCCCGTATCACCACGTACGCGTCACCCATCTCCACTGTCACTGGACCGCCACCACAGTCATCCCCCTCTTTTTCTTTCGACGGTAACACCACTCACGCGCTCCCCTTCCCCTTCTTTTAATTTTAATCGAAACCCTAATTCAATTTTTTTATAAAACCGATTTTACTTATAAAACCTTTATAGAACTTTTAAAAACTATAAATACTTGTGTGGATCTAAACGTTTAGCCGTGACTCGTGTGACTCGGTCACGACTCGGTGACTCACCGAGTCAACTCGTTTGACTCGGGCAGAAAGATTTGTAAAAAGTGATGTTACATATAGCCAGGTTTCAAATAAGATTTTTTAGTCATTTTGTGATAAGATGTGACAATTTGTGCAACTGGTTAATTATAAGTAAAAAATAAATCTTTATCAATTGTTACAAATATTATTTAGACCATAGTTTTAAAAGTGGTTAATTATAAGTGACAAATATTATTTTGTCGCATAGTTTTAAAATTGTAAAAAATAAACTTATCAATTGCAACTGGTTAATTATAGTAACTTATATTTTCTTAATGTTTCATAATTTTTCATATCATTAGATAACCTTTTTACAATCTTATATGGGTTCAGGTGACTCACTTTGTCAGAATGAAGAAACAAGGCGAGGCGTGGGTAGGATTAGGATGTGGATTTGTTGGTGTTGTGATGTTTGGATATGTTTATGTTGTATTCAGATTTGGTTTGTAGTTATGATTTAGGACTGCCATGGGTTTTAATGGAAGGTTGTACATTTTATTTAAATAATTGTAATATTAGGTGTATGGGTGTTTTTAATACTATTAATGTATAATTCATAGTGTTTTGGTTTGAATTTGGTTCCATGATTTTTTTGGTTGTACACCATGCTTTTGTTGTTGTAATTATGAAAATTGCTTGCTTTAAAGTGTTGTAAATCTTGCATCATTTTTTGTACATCTGAATTTCTTGGAGAGAGAGTTATTCTTCCATTATAAGTAGTATAGATAAGAGAAACCTAACAATAAACTAGATGGCTTAAAGGCCTTATTAGCTAACATCCCCTCTCAAACTCATGATACTGCCACGGTAAACGTTGAGAGTTTATCAAAGAGACAATAAACTAAAACTAAATGGATCAAACTAAAATAAAGAAAATTAACACTCAACTTTGGAGTGTCTCAAAGCGCAAAACTGACCAAAGTCGACGCAAATCAAAGATCAGACAAGAGCAACGTAATTATGGAGATGAAGGAGACCAGATTTAAGCAGACAGATGCAGACAAAGTAGATTCAGTCAGACATGTGCAGATAGACAGAGCAGATTTAGACAGGCAGATGCAGACAAAGCAGATTCAGACAGAAAGGTGCAGACAAAGGAAAACCAGGTGGAAACAGATGCAGAACCACGTGTAAAACCAAAACAAGTTGTTGATGTCAGGATGCTACACATAACTTCTCAAGACATAGTCAGATTAGCAAAGACTGTGATGCGAGATATTGCAACCTCACACGGAGTTTTACTTCTCAACGGATCTCAAGAAGTTTTGCAATCCTCTAGTGTACCTGACCGTTGTAGTGTAGTATAGGTAAATTCGGGGGATTAATCGTTCTCTAGGGGAATAGTGTTGTTAGGTTGAAGTGTATGTTGAGATAAGTCTAAAGGTGGGGGATGATTCTTTTTGTGTTTTTATATTTTTTAAAAAGCAATAAAAATCTTGGTTTTTAAGGAGTGGGCGGAATTAGTTGTTAATCAACTAATCCAAAAGCTACTTTTTATAAAATTAAATTAAACTAATGACATGAAAAAGTAAATTAGGGTTCTACAAGGGAAGTGAAGCGAATCTACCAACTGAATTATCACATCCTTTTTTTAATTGAAGCGATGTATTACTTAATACCAGTCGTGGGGGTGTGCTACATTCCCCAACTCTATGAATATTAATTTCACCTAAAACGTTAAAGTCTATTAAAAATTATAGGATCATTAACCTCAATTCATGCAATAAATACTACGAGAAAAACCAATAGCTCACACTATGGTTGCGTTTTCTAAGAAGTTCAAGCTAATTACATATAAGAAGTCAGCCAGTTTTCTTAGCCTTACGCGAGGCAATCAATTAAACAAGAGACAGTAGGTGACAAGAATTATAAACTAAATCAACTAGACCTATTGAGTTTGTCACAAAAACAATAAGATCTAATTAATTATAAACTAGTTTCATACAATCATAGATAAACACTAGGAGAATTAGCTAAGCATAACCAATGAAGAGAAAGCAACAATAATGATAATTGAGGAAATAAAATAAGATAGAATCAATAAATAAACCATTACAAGATGTTTATGGAGTGATTAAGACCTTCTAAGTTGCTGGAAAAACATCTACCTAAACCCCAGAATCGGACTTAGGGTTTAGGACTTAAAAAAAGTGAAGTTATAATGTTCTATTTATAGGCTAATTTTCTGTCGATTCAGGCTGACAGCGCCAGCCCTAACAAGTGATGGCATCATGACCATTCTTTCACCAAATTGTAGATATTTTTGTCCCGATTCCGTGGCCTTTTGAATCACTTAAATTTGAGTTTGTATGCAAAAGATATGGCAGTATTAGCTACCATACGCACATGCTGTGATAGTCTTGATCAACTTGTGATGGTGTCACTTGCAAGTTGTGACGCCGTCAGCCTTCAATCTTTTACACTTGACGCCGTCATGTTATAAGATCTTCCAAAAGCTCTGAGTCATCTCTTGTTAACTTCGTACGCGACTCTCTCCTCCAAATAACACTTGATGTCGTCAGATGTAAATTCTTCAAAGTTTTTTGAAGCGACATGTGTTAATTTTCGACAGCATGAATAACAAGTGAAGGCGTCACGTTGTAGCATGTGACGCGATCGGACCTCCTTTTGACGGGTTTTCGCTACTTCGTCGTTTTCTTCACTTTTTCGTCCAAATATGTCCAAAATGTGCCGATTTCCAGATTTCTCGTCCCAAGTACCTAAATTACAAAAAGAAATGATTTAGGGCAATATTTGATCATATTAACACGATTTTGGGCTTAAATAACCCCTTAAAAAGGTATCAAATAAATCTTTATCAAATATCTCTACACTTGAGATTTGCTTGTCCTCAAGAAAATGAGTTTTTGTTCTAATCAATCTACAAGTTATGGGTAATTTAACATTATTATAAAAGTAATTATAATATAAAATTGTTCCACGTTAGTCGAAATAAGTACGGAAATTATATACTAACACCTCACATAAAGTGTTTGGATTCTCACATCTCTCGAGTGTATAAAGTTATATAACACATGTGAAAAAGGGAAAATATAACACTCTCTACCAGTTATAGCACATAGATTACCATAGCCTTGGGAATGAATCAAACATCCACCACTTTGGCGTAAGCACCTAGGATAAACTATCAAAAAGGTCTTCTAAAGGGTTGTAACGTTAGGTGTAAGGGTATGGGAAACACGGTTTGTTGGATAAAGGGAATTTCACTGGTGGCAAGTCAATCATCTTGGTCTATTACATGTACAATAGGGCGTTGCTAAGCCAAGACTCGACTCAACTTGCTAACTACTAACTCTTTTTGTATTTTTCAAGACACTATTTTGACTTAAACATAAATAGAAGACGGGATGGTAGTCCTATGTTTTTCTCTTTTCTTTTTTCTATTTTTTTTATTTTTATACTTTTTTAATATATATATATATATATATATATATATATATATATATATATATATATATATATATATATATATATATATATACACTTTTGCCCTACTATCCAAAATAATGCATCAAAGGGAGCTTGCATCCTCCCTACACTTGAACTTTTACTATCAAAATATGGGTTATCCTAATGCCTCTTATCATATAGTAAATCCTAACTACACGAATGTAGTCTCACTAGCGGTCTCGGGAAGTATCACCAACACAAGTTCTAGAATCTATATACTACCGGTACACTCACAAGCATTAAAAATAAATGCTTTTTACTAATAATCTAAAGGCGAACCTCACATTTTTGGGGTGAGAATTGTTTGAAGGGAAGGGTTTTTGTGCTAGCTATATAACTCCTATCCATAAGACGCTTATTAAGACTAAAGTTCATTCCTATATATTGTAAAAAAAAATAAATTTGGTGCCAAACTTGCCCTAACAATTATTTTTCTTATTTTTATTAAGCATTTACTGTTAAACAAAACAAAAATCAAGTGGAGTTATAGTTTCTAAGGTATTCCATTATACCCTCCCTACACTTAAACTGAACATTGTCCCCAATGTTCCTAAAAAAGTATAAAAGTGTGATGAAAGAGAAAAAGAAACTAGTACTCCCCGGATTTGCTTGGCATGGACGATGTGAAAACATGGTTAAATCTTCATCCAAGATGTAACAATTCGCATTTTCAGATTAATTACTATTCCCGGCAGGTCACCCAAGCCTGTACTACTCTCGCATGAGCACGCTTAACCGTATGGGCGATTAACCGTTAGACCACAAAACGCGTTTCTAAGACAATTTGAGTTTTCAACTTATTAGAAAAAGTCAACATATTTTTCCCTCCTCCTTTGACCAAAAATCATTCTTTGATTTTATAAGTCATTCCTTGATTTTTAGGCTTACGGTTTTAGGTCTAAAAGACATTTAACACCAACCGACACTAGACTGAGCCCAGCCTAGACATTATAAGTCATTTTAAGTCATTATTATCCTATTAGAAAAGTTACATTTTACTTTTCTCAATTTTACGCAACTTTCGTACGTTTTACGTATTACGCGTTTTAGACCCGTGTTTCCAGTTTTTAGCAGGGTTTTAGCACCCGATAGAACCTACCACTCATTTTATATTTTATTATGGACTATATTGACATGTTTGACCATACTTTCAAATTTCATATTTTTACGATACCCGGTTTTACGTTTTGAGGCTTAATCATTTACGGTTAGCGATTTACGGAGTCAAAACTAGCTACATACTTAGGATAATACCATCAAAAGTCCACACCTTGTTCTCCAAGTTCTTCAAACCGCCACTAGGGGGGGGCATTCACACTTGTGGCATCATCTCATGACTTTAGCCATTGGATCATTTTTATTTACAACTTTGTCTCCAAGTTTATGTAGTTTCCTAGCCACCTTCCTAACCTCCTCATTCTTGCTATAAATAGAGAGCTCATTCCTTTCATTCTTCATCAATAAAAACGCCACACTACTATATCCTAGCACCATGATCCTTTGATCTTCAATATACAAGTTACACTACAAAGTTCAAGGTCTTAGTATTCTCTACCTAGTTCTTAAGTTTGTTTGGTGATTCCATGGTTGAATTAGGAGCTACACAAGGTTACTAGGGCTGAAGTTAAATGGTTTTCACAAGGGTTAGATCAAGGCTAGCAAGGGTTACAAGAGTTATGGTGAAGGGTTTACAAGCTTAGTTTTAGTGTCCTAGTTCTATACTTGACTTCCTTTCTTTAGAAAGCCAAAAGTTGTAAGCAAACCCTTATACACTTTCTTGCTCAATATCATTTTCATGCTTATTATGTTTCTTTCATGCTATATATGGTCTTTGTATTGTGTTCATGATGTTTAAAAATGGATAAAACAAGTATTGGTATACATATGTTAACTTATGACAAGTAAACAAGCAAACTAGTGATTTTTATGGAAAACCACGACCACAATAGTATAACTTTGATATTTGAAACTTACTTATTGTTAAAGAGGACTTAACAAGGAAAACATAGCAATTTGAATCACCCAAAACGAGTATACGAGTCAAAAGTTATGACCGTTTGAAGTTAGCGAAACCAAAACGGCAAAACTGCCTAAATAGCATTCTGATCAAATTATGATTTTGAAAGTCCCACTTCTGGTCCGATTCATCAAAAAGTTAAAACACGAAAGTTGTCCGGAACGACGTTTTCGTTCAGGAACAAAGAAGCTCGAGCCCTGAAAACGCTTTCTGAGTGATAAATTTCTTCAAATTCTTAACAGCCCATTTTTAGACCAAAGTTACTATATAATCATTATAATTAGATGAGACCAAGAGGTCTAATGACCTAAAGCCGAGACCACAACCATGGCTAAAGCCAAGGTTGAGTCTCAAGATCATGGTAACAATGACCAAGGTCACGGCAAAGCCACGGCTAAAGACCATATAACTATTAAAGATCAAAGCTTATATATATATATATATATATATATATATATGTTATCGAATACTACTATAGTAGGGAGCCTCATGTGAGGAGTTCATTGAGTAAGCCGTCGAGACGAGTTGTGGATTTACGAGTTAAAGTGTCCTGGCTCCTCGAACGTTTACTCCATGACTTCTGAATTATGTCGGCCCGAACGGTAGTAAGAGATTTACAACCTATACATGTTTCATAGACCACTTATATTCAAAGACTTACACATTATACTAAAGTACTACATCATGAACATTATGCAAGACATATATAGGCAATTCTTCGTATTCTTAGACGTTACTCCAAACCTAAGTCGCAACGTTCTATTATAGGCTGCTCTTAGAGACTTTCGCGATTCGACTACCACTTTCATTTCTCATTACATAGACTTAAGGTGAGTCATAGCCCCTACTCTTTTCGTACTTGTTTTAAACTCTTGGGGGGGATACATGCTCAACTACTTGCTTACTTGTACAAATACTCAAAACGTTTATACGTGACTGTGTTATACTTGATTGTCTTATACTTGATGGCATTATACTTGATTTAATACATACATGACTGTCTTTTATCTTTGGGAAGTGGCTCCCAGTTGTCTTTGGGAATTGACTCCCAGTTGTCTTTGGGAATTGACTCCCAGTTGTCCTTGGGAATTGGCTCCCAAAGTGAGGTCTTCGGAGATGAAGTAGAGACTCACTACTAATTGCTTAATTGTCTTGATGAACTTATACATGTCTTTATTATACTATATGTTAGCAGTGGGTTGTGAACACACAGGTTACAAGTCTCTTATGGCGGGACTTGTAACTGAGTGGATTCACGATGCCTTTGCTGTGTGATCATTCTTTAAGGCTTTTTCAACTGTTTTAAGACAAACTCTATGAACTCACCAACCATTGTGTTGACACTTTAGCATGTTATCTCAGGTCTATAAGGCGATAGCTAGTGCGTGGAACTTAGAGTCAAGCTGCATATTCTGAAGACTTACGCTTTTATCATTTACCATTCAAACATTTTGTATACATTTATGTATCATACTTTGAAATCTCATGTTGGTAACTTTGAATTCATTAATCGAATGGTAACTTTTCAAAACGTCTCATTTAGAGTTCGTTTTCTATACCTTGTACTTTGTATTATGAAGTAGCACCCCTGTGACACAGTCTTCCGCTGCGGTATTTTGGGGGTGTTACAGATTGGTATCAGAGCCTTGGTTATAGAGAACTAGGTTGCATTTAGTGCCTAGACTATAACTGCTATATACGTTGGGACCTTCCTCTTTATTTGCCTTTCACACAATACATACACTTATGCTTTTTGGTTAGAGGTTTGCTTTGTTCCACGCTGTTAGATGATGTGACTTTAGTATTATAAGGAGCCCCAGAGATTCGTCGAGTCATTAAAAACATGGAGCTCAGTAATAACTAATTAGTTAACTTAATCTTGTGTTTGATGAGACACAAGATTTGAGTTAAATAATATTATTGCTTAGCTTTAGGGATTTGATGACTGGATTATCTTACTATCTGCCTCAGAAGGCGGATTTTGTGTCGGAAATTCTTAAGTAGGATGTTTTAGAATCTCCTTATTTAAATGGATTGGGACGCCTCTTCAGTTAAATAAAGAAATTGTAAATCACCGAACCATGAGTTTATGATCCCTTACTTACATAAATTTGGACGCTTCTTTATGTAAGTAATGAGTTATAAATAAGTGGGCTTAATTGTAGCCGATACGACTCCTTAACCAGAATCTTAGACGAATCAGAGTGAACACCACTATATTAGAGATCCCGAATTCTCTTAGACACACCATAAGTAGTTAACATCAACTAAACTTCGGGACGAAGTTTCCTGAAGGGGTAGAGACTGTAACAATTCGCATTTTCAGATTAATTACTATTCCCGGCAGGTCACCCAAGCCTGTACTACTCTCGCATGAGCACGCTTAACCGTATGGGCGATTAACCGTTAGACCACAAAACGCGTTTCTAAGACAATTTGAGTTTTCAACTTATTAGAAAAAGTCAACATATTTTTCCCTCCTCCTTTGACCAAAAATCATTCTTTGATTTTATAAGTCATTCCTTGATTTTTAGGCTTACGGTTTTAGGTCTAAAAGACATTTAACACCAACCGACACTAGACTGAGCCCAGCCTAGACATTATAAGTCATTTTAAGTCATTATTATCCTATTAGAAAAGTTACATTTTACTTTTCTCAATTTTACGCAACTTTCGTACGTTTTACGTATTACGCGTTTTAGACCCGTGTTTCCAGTTTTTAGCAGGGTTTTAGCACCCGATAGAACCTACCACTCATTTTATATTTTATTATGGACTATATTGACATGTTTGACCATACTTTCAAATTTCATATTTTTACGATACCCGGTTTTACGTTTTGAGGCTTAATCATTTACGGTTAGCGATTTACGGAGTCAAAACTAGCTACATACTTAGGATAATACCATCAAAAGTCCACACCTTGTTCTCCAAGTTCTTCAAACCGCCACTAGGGGGGGGGGCATTCACACTTGTGGCATCATCTCATGACTTTAGCCATTGGATCATTTTTATTTACAACTTTGTCTCCAAGTTTATGTAGTTTCCTAGCCACCTTCCTAACCTCCTCATTCTTGCTATAAATAGAGAGCTCATTCCTTTCATTCTTCATCAATAAAAACGCCACACTACTATATCCTAGCACCATGATCCTTTGATCTTCAATATACAAGTTACACTACAAAGTTCAAGGTCTTAGTATTCTCTACCTAGTTCTTAAGTTTGTTTGGTGATTCCATAGTTGAATTAGGAGCTACACAAGGTTACTAGGGCTGAAGTTAAATGGTTTTCACAAGGGTTAGATCAAGGCTAGCAAGGGTTACAAGAGTTATGGTGAAGGGTTTACAAGCTTAGTTTTAGTGTCCTAGTTCTATACTTGACTTCCTTTCTTTAGAAAGCCAAAAGTTGTAAGCAAACCCTTATACACTTTCTTGCTCAATATCATTTTCATGCTTATTATGTTTCTTTCATGCTATATATGGTCTTTGTATTGTGTTCATGATGTTTAAAAATGGATAAAACAAGTATTGGTATACATATGTTAACTTATGACAAGTAAACAAGCAAACTAGTGATTTTTATGGAAAACCACGACCACAATAGTATAACTTTGATATTTGAAACTTACTTATTGTTAAAGAGGACTTAACAAGGAAAACATAGCAATTTGAATCACCCAAAACGAGTATACGAGTCAAAAGTTATGACCGTTTGAAGTTAGCGAAACCAAAACGGCAAAACTGCCTAAATAGCATTCTGATCAAATTATGATTTTGAAAGTCCCACTTCTGGTCCGATTCATCAAAAAGTTAAAACACGAAAGTTGTCCGGAACGACGTTTTCGTTCAGGAACAAAGAAGCTCGAGCCCTGAAAACGCTTTCTGAGTGATAAATTTCTTCAAATTCTTAACAGCCCATTTTTAGACCAAAGTTACTATATAATCATTATAATTAGATGAGACCAAGAGGTCTAATGACCTAAAGCCGAGACCACAACCATGGCTAAAGCCAAGGTTGAGTCTCAAGATCATGGTAACAATGACCAAGGTCACGGCAAAGCCACGGCTAAAGACCATATAACTATTAAAGATCAAAGCTTATATATATATATATATATATATATATATATATATATATATATGTTATCGAATACTACTATAGTAGGGAGCCTCATGTGAGGAGTTCATTGAGTAAGCCGTCGAGACGAGTTGTGGATTTACGAGTTAAAGTGTCCTGGCTCCTCGAACGTTTACTCCATGACTTCTGAATTATGTCGGCCCGAACGGTAGTAAGAGATTTACAACCTATACATGTTTCATAGACCACTTATATTCAAAGACTTACACATTATACTAAAGTACTACATCATGAACATTATGCAAGACATATATAGGCAATTCTTCGTATTCTTAGACGTTACTCCAAACCTAAGTCGCAACGTTCTATTATAGGCTGCTCTTAGAGACTTTCGCGATTCGACTACCACTTTCATTTCTCATTACATAGACTTAAGGTGAGTCATAGCCCCTACTCTTTTCGTACTTGTTTTAAACTCTTGGGGGGGATACATGCTCAACTACTTGCTTACTTGTACAAATACTCAAAACGTTTATACGTGACTGTGTTATACTTGATTGTCTTATACTTGATGGCATTATACTTGATTTAATACATACATGACTGTCTTTTATCTTTGGGAAGTGGCTCCCAGTTGTCTTTGGGAATTGACTCCCAGTTGTCCTTGGGAATTGGCTCCCAAAGTGAGGTCTTCGGAGATGAAGTAGAGACTCACTACTAATTGCTTAATTGTCTTGATGAACTTATACATGTCTTTATTATACTATATGTTAGCAGTGGGTTGTGAACACACAGGTTACAAGTCTCTTATGGCGGGACTTGTAACTGAGTGGATTCACGATGCCTTTGCTGTGTGATCATTCTTTAAGGCTTTTTCAACTGTTTTAAGACAAACTCTATGAACTCACCAACCATTGTGTTGACACTTTAGCATGTTATCTCAGGTCTATAAGGCGATAGCTAGTGCGTGGAACTTAGAGTCAAGCTGCATATTCTGAAGACTTACGCTTTTATCATTTACCATTCAAACATTTTGTATACATTTATGTATCATACTTTGAAATCTCATGTTGGTAACTTTGAATTCATTAATCGAATGGTAACTTTTCAAAACGTCTCATTTAGAGTTCGTTTTCTATACCTTGTACTTTGTATTATGAAGTAGCACCCCTGTGACACAGTCTTCCGCTGCGGTATTTTGGGGGTGTTACACAAGAATCGCCAAAAGACCATCCTCATCCAATCCAATCCTATAATGAAAGACAAAACAACGAACCAAAGCATCAAACCGAACAAAGAAAAATCACAACTAGATGTAATTCCAGACTTAGAAATAAAAAAAGAAACAAAACAATTAAAAGATATGATACTTGTGGAATAATTTAAAAATAACATACAGGAAAATTGGATATTTAAGAAATTATGGAAATTTTTCAAAAGTTTTTGACATTTAACAAAAATCTGGAAAACTGTGCTATAGTAGCTGACGCCGTCGTGTGTAAACCGTGATGCCGTCAGGATGGACCTGATAGTATTTTTACGTTTTGTTTTCTGGAAAATTTTACTGGAAAAACCTGTTTTCTAAAGTCTATTTTCCTGCAAAAACTCGTAAAACATATCCACAAGTATTGACACACAAATAAGATAGAATATATGCTAATCATGAATTGTGAATTTTTCATGTTCGTTTCATTCTTTTAACAAAATATAAACTTCACTACACTTATCTTTTTGTAAAATACTCTTATATGTGATTAAGACGATGTTAAAAACAAAATAAAGCAGTTTCACAACTTATTCGAAACATGAAAATTAAACAATTTTTAATATGCATATATGACACAAATAAACAAATAAAATCAAAACATTAAACAACTAAAAACATATGTTGCCTCCCAAGAAGCGCTTGTTTTTTGTTCGTGTCACGAGCCTGGCTCTACCGTTATTTAACGGATATAAGGGAGGTTTTCCCTACACTTAGGATTAAGTGTGGGTGATAGTAGCGATACACACCCTTAGGGTAGAAATATGCCACGTGAGGTGAAGGGGGTATGTGAATGGCTTCCTTCTTGCTAAAACTACCCAGACTATATGGTTTGGTGTGTGGATCGAGACCTTTTTCAATTCCTAAATTCACATCTAAGGATGGAAAATTGGGTAACGAATTTGGTTGAGGCTCCGGTTAATCAAAAATAGATACTTCCATAGAACTAAGAGAAAGGTTATGATTACAAGTATTCAAACCTATTTCCTCTAGTTGTGTTTCTTCCAAAGGTTCTACTTCAATCGGGGTTCTTATAGTCTCTTCTACTTCTTTCGGGTAAGTCATGAGCGATGTGTATGTCTCAAATGATGGTAGGACTTGTGGAGTACTTGGTGAGCTTGGGTTTTCTACTATATCCTCCATCTTATCTTGATTACCTATGTGTTCATCATGTACTATGTTGTCACCTAACCATGACATCCACCTAGGTATCTCAACTCTAACATATTCATCCCCAAGCAAACTTTTTTCATGATCCTTTAGATCTGCTATCAATTGATTTGTAATATCGTTTGTTGGGTTGTCCACCTTATAATAGTATTAAGCACAATTCTCTATGGTTTCCCATGCTTCTTCAGCACTTAATTCCCTAAGGTCCCCGTCGGCTACATAATCAATGTCCCTTTGGGCATATTGGTCGACCGATTGTAAAAGATTTGAATTTGGGACCATAAATTAAGGCCATGATGAGGGAATTTTTTGAGTAAGTATTTGAAACGAGTCCATGCATCGTAAAGAGGTTCATCATGATGTTGTTGGAACATCAAGATATTATTTTGGAATGAAGTGCATGGATCTGGTGGTGGGTAGTATGGTGGATTCGCGTTCTTCATAATGGCTAATGGAATAGTCAATGAAATTATTTACGAACAAAGACACAGAGAAAAAAGATAGACTAAAAGAAAGCTAGTAAAAAGAAAATAAAAATCTCACTTGATAGGAATCTAGTGAGTAGACCTAAATGGGATAGAAATCAAACCTAAAAAATAACTATTCTCTAGTAGCGGCACCAAAAACTTGATGCAAGATGTTGCAACCTCACAAGGAGTTTTACTTCTCAAGGGATCTCAAGAAGTTTTGCAATCCTCCAGGCAGTGTACCTGACCGTTGTAGTGTAGTATAGGTAAATCGGGGGGATTGATGGTTCTCTAGGGGAATAGTGTCGTTAGGTTGAAGTGTATGTCGAGATAAGTCTAAAGGTGAGGGATGATTCTTTTTGTGTTTTTATATTTTTTAGAAAGCAATAAAAATCTCGGTTTTGAAGGAGTTGGCGGAATTAGTTGTTAATCAACTAACCCAAAAGCTACTTTTATAAAACTAAATTAAACTAATGACAAGGAAAAGTAAATTAGGATTCTGCAAGGGAAGTGAAGTGTATCTACCTATGATATATTACTCCTTGCTAGCTATCCAATTCTACCTACTGAATTGTCACATCCTTATTTTAATTGAAGCATTGTATTCCTTAATACCGGTCATGGCTGTATGCTACCTTCCCCAATTCATGCAATAAATATAACGAGAAAAACTAATAGCGCACACTACGGTTGCATTTTCTAAGACGTTCAAGCTAGTTACCTACAAGAAGCCAGCCATTTTTCTTAGCCTAATGCGAGGCAATAAATAAAACAAGAGACAGTAGGAGGCACGAATTATAAACTAAATCAACTAGACCTATTGAACTTTTCACGAAAACAATAAGACCTAAGTAATTGTAAACAAGTATCATACAATCATAGAGAAACACTAGGTGAATTAGCCAAGCATAATCAATTTAGAGTAAGCAACAATAATAATAATATAAGACATAAAATAAGATTGAATCAATAAATAAACCGTTACAAGATGTTTATGGCGTGATTAAGACCCTCTAAGATGCTGGAAAAACACCTATCTAAACCACATAATCGGACTTAAGGTTTAGTGTTGATATAAATAATGCCTAAAAACTTTATTAACATATATCGATATCTCTATGTTTTGATAATCAAAAACATAAACTCATTGAACTACAAATTATGATGTAAACAAGTATTTAGTCGTAAATATTCACTTTAGTATCCAAATCACTTATGGTTTGAATAAACATGCATTTTATGATCAAAGGAATTTTTATTTTTACAAACCTTACATTTTTTAAAGTGGGACAAACATTTTAAACTTATACAAAACATTTTTGTAATTATAAGAAATGTTTTATTCAAAATAAATATTTTGAATTCAAATTTCTACCCAGAAAACGGCTACATTCTTTAGAAAAAACCTCCCCCACAAAAAGACAAAAAATCTGAAGAAAAAATATTTTTTTATTAGGCGGCCCCCTTAATTAATTAAGGGGACCGGCTAGAAAATTAAGGGGACTGGCACCCTAATTATGGGGACCGCCCACGCTCCCAAACAGTATTTTTTCCCCTATAAATACTGTCACACCCCCAAAATACCTGAATGACAGCGGAATGGAATACCTGGGGGTGACTGTCATAGCATCATAGTTACAGTTACATTGAACGACCTAAAGTGTCGTTTAGAAAACACAGCGTTTGATCATTTAAAACATTCAGAGTTTACAAAACTTAGGTCCCAAAAGGTATTGCCAATTTAGTTAAAATAAGTTCAACAAGATCAAACGTATCATAAGTGCAGAAAATATAGTGAGACGCGTCGACTCCGCGACTCCATGAAGGTCCAAATGTATGCAACATGAGCTACCTTAATAACCTGAGAAATACATTGCGAAAAACGGTCAACATAAAGTTGGTGAATAATCATAGGTTTATAAGTTAAATCGTATGTACAATAACCACAAGTATAAAGTAAAGTACTAAAATGTCAAAAGTGCTACATTGTCTCTTAAGCTCATGGCACCGAAGCTCGACGTACTAAAATTGGCCCCAAAGGAGTGTTTATCAGGCACTCTAAATATTCAGACATGAAATGCATTCGTTTTCCTTATGGAGCAACCCAAACACGAATGGAAGAGTCACCCTCGATAGATCTATCCACTCACTCTCGCTTGGCAATATAATTAACGGTCCATGATAATAAAGGGGACTTGAAGTGATAGTACTAACAACTTAAGCAATGTATGGAAGTTAATACTTGGGCATGTACAAAAATAATTGTGCAATGTATCCTCCCCCGTGGGATTTAAAATCAAATAAGTACTAAAAACGGGGCTATGAGAACTCACCTGGAGTGATAGTACAAAGATGATACAACGATGGTAAAGTAATCGGGACAATGAGGCGCGAACACTAGCCGCAACCTAAATGAATAATCGTGATCTAATTTAGATCAAGCCGTAATGTAATGAATGCACATGCACATGATACCTATACCACTCGTAATTTGGAAATACTAGTTATCGTCATAGTAAAATAGTTTCCATAATTAGGAAAAATAAGTCCAAATATAGAAGTATATAACTTGTCGTATTATCTCGTATGAAAATGTTAGCGTTATATTCCTCGTATCGAAAACCTTAAAATAACGTCGTTAAGTCGTATAAATATTCTCTTGGGTCGTACGTATTCATTTGTTAAGAATATAGTCCTTAGTAATGTTTCTAGAAAATATACCATTTAGTGCGTAAGTTATTATTTTTATTTGTGACCAAATATATATATATATATAGTTTTGGTGATCTTAAAACGCGTATAACTTGGTCGTTTTAGGTTCATTTTCCTCGTTCTTTATATTCACGGATTCGTTTTAGTATGTATTAATATATTTTCGATAGCTCGGCTTCACTAGGTTACATTTAACACCTCTTTTTGCCCGTCGAAAACTGCCAAACAGCATGCAGTTTTTAGAAAAATAGTTTTCGTCGTTAAATTTACAAAAATCATATCTCCTTCGTTATAAACTCGTTTTAATCCGTTCTTTCGCCTAAAGTTTCATTTTTGAAAGTATTTTCTAAATCTTTGGTCAAAATTTAACCACCATCAACTGATTTTCCCACGAAATAAAAATAGGGACAGTAGGTCAATATGTAGTTTCAAAAACCATTTTCAAGTCTCCAAACTAGTTCTAACTTCAATCAAACCACTTTCAATCACCACAAAACTAGTCTAATCCTACCATACACCTTCTTAGGGTGTCATGGGTTCCTAAACATCACAAACCAAGTGGATCTAACAAGGATCTAACTATAATCACCTTCTAGGCTTTCAAGGTTAAAAGTTTATAAAATAAAGTGGTATAAATAGCATATGCATGTAGATCAAGTATATATATCATATGGATCTTGTATAAACTTGGTAAAATCATAAAAATGAGTTTCTTATACTTACTTGAAGGATGGTGTGATTAGATGATGAAAAACCTAATTAACCTAAAGGTTTTTATTTCAAAACCTTAAAATAGGTAACTAATGGTACTTGAAAAACACTTGATCTTGAAAAATACTTGGTTCCTCCTTGTGGTCTTGTGATGGCCGGTCATAGAACAAGAGAGAAAAGAGAGGAAATATTTCTAGTTGTAATTGATGAAATGAGGTTAAAGTAGCTAGTATATGGTATGTAATTTATGTATATTTTTATTATAGACAAAAGGTACTTTGCATTAATGAGAGCTAGTAGGAATTTTCAATGGTGTGTAAGAAAAGCAAGGGGGGGGGGGGGGCGGCAAATCAAGGGGGGGGGGGATGAATGTGTAAGACTTGGAAGACTTTGTGTATATTATAGTGTTTAGTTGAAATTTTAAGGTGTACCGGGTACCGGGTTAACTAAAAATAAATTTTAAAGGAGTTAACCGGGATAAAATAAAGTTGTAAAAATTGTAAAAATATGTTGGGTATAAATATTGAGTGTTTAGATAATTATAGTTTAATTTCTACGAAAACCGTCGAAATTTTAGTAAACTTACGTTAATAATTAAAATAAATCTCCAAAATACCGGGTAAATTAATATTATAATTTTTACATTATAAAAATGAATATAAAAACATATTGGGATCATAGTCGGGAGTGTCGGTCGTGTTAGTCATATTATTGATCGTTTGTTAACGTTTATTTAGAAATAATTAAACGTAAAAGTTAGTTATACGAAAAGTACTAATTTAAATATCCTACGAGTGGCATAGTATGCAAGTGCCATAATGATGATACGTAGACTACTTCTAGTCTGTATGAGATGTCCCAAATGATAATGCATGAATTCGCTCCTGAACCAATACGGTTACGCGAATTTGAATACTCGTAGACTAAATTTACGATGACATGAGTAATGCATGTGAATAGTGGTTTTCTCTCAGCAATGAATAGTGTCAAGTGAATAGTAAAATTTCTGAACGCTTATCAGAATATCAAATTGACCTAAAAAATGATGAATAGTAAAACGATGAATAGTAATCTGTGAATAGTAATTGATGAATAGTAGATTGTCAAAGTTTGGAAAATGACCGGAAATTACGAGTTGTGACAAATACTGGTTCATTCCACAGATTTTTCTCACCTTTTGCACCCCAAAACTTTCTATTCTAGATCTCATTTCTATTCTCTAAAATCCTTTGATCATATATATATAAATCTTTGTTTCAAAGTGATCCAAACCTCTACCATTCAAGTGCAAGAGAAGAATACTTCAATCCTTCAAGAGAAGAAGTATTACAACTTGTTGTGACCTCCACATCCAAGTTGTTAGAGGATCATCCATTATATCTATTTCTTTATGTTACTAGTTGTGAATATTTGATAGAAGATAGATTAGCAAGGTGTGTAGATAGAGAGATTGTGTAGTAGATAGTTGTGAAGTAGAGAAGTTGGGAAGTAGATAGTTGTGAAGAAGATTGTTGTGAAGTAGATAGTTGTGAAGATAGATAGGTGTGAAGAAGTAGTGTTGTGAATAAGTAGTGACTAGGTGTGAAGAAGTTGTGTAGAAGGTGTGAATAAGTTGTGACGAAGTTGTGGTGTGTATATTGGTGTGTAAGGTTTTCTCCATCATAAAGGAGCTTGTAGACATAGTGAAGAAAACTCTCTAGTAGGTGACTCGGGGAGTGGAGTAGGGCAAGGAAGGTGTCCTTGTATCCGAACCACTATAAATGCTTTGTCTCCCGGTTTGATCTTTCTATCTCTTACTTATTATCTTGCTTATATCGTTATTACTTTCGTAGACGTAGAAGTATATATATATATATATATATATATATATATATATATATATATATATATATATATATATATAGTTGCTCATATAGTGCTAGTGTTGATTTCACTTTAAGATCAAACAAAAGTTTCATCCACAAAACAAAGTCTTTAGAATCAAACTAAAAAGATAACATACATATAATTGATCATTTCGATCAAGTATAGTTTTCATACAACATATAATTAAGGATTACATAATAAGCGTTTACTTATCTCTCATATATAGCTATAATTGTTTATATTATGTATGTGTTGATTTCACATACTTAGCTCGCATTATTATTATTGTTCATACTTAGATATAGTTTTTCATATTGTTCAAGATTTGAGTTCATATAAGATCGAATCAAAGCTTTAAAAGTAAACAAGGTTTTAAAACTAAACTAAGTTTTCATAATTAAATTAAAAAGACGCAAAACTATTCAACCCCGCCTTCTAGTTTTCCACAATTGGCATCAAAGCTTCATTAAACAAGATTTTTAAAATATATTGTATTTTAAAACTTGTAACGATCTATGGAATTTGAAAAATATTTAGAAGGGCAATCTATGCAAAGACCACCACTATTTGAAAGTGATGGATTTTTATATTGGAAAAATTGATCCGAAACTTATGTGAAATAAAAGGATCTAGATCTTTGGTATGTTATTACTAATGGTGATTTTTTACCTACTCAAAATAATCCCGAAACAAATAAAGATGAAATAGTACCTTTTGAAAAACAAAATGATGATTTAAAAAGAAAATTTCTAAAAATAATGAAGCAAAAATGGTTATTTACAATGCGTTACCACGTAAAGAATACAAAAGGATCTTTATGTGTGAAACTGCAAAAGAAATTTGGAATTCTTTACTAATAACTCACCAAGGTAATAGTCAAGTCAAGGATAACAAAATAGATCTACTTGTGCAACAATATGAGCAATTTACAATTCCAGAAGAGGAATCAATTGATAATGCTTTTGCTAGGTTTAACACTATCATCATAAGTCTAAAAGCACTTGATGAGAATTTTTCTAGTAAGAATTTTGTTAGGAAATTTCTTAGGGCTCTTCATCCAAAATGGCGAGCTAAAGTCACGGCTATTGAAGAATCAAAGAATTTGTCAACTCTACAACTTGACGAATTGATCGGCAACTTAAAGGTCTACGAAGAAATAATAAAGAAAGACTCCGAGATGGTCAAAGGAACAAGTGAGCAAAGCAAATCAATTGCGTTGAAAGCTAAAAAGGACTCTAGTGACGAAGAATGCTCAACCTCCAAAAGTGACGATGAAGAGTATGCTATGGTTGTACGAGACTTCAAGAAATTCTTTAAAAGACGAGAAAGATACGTTAGGAAACCATATAATGAAAGAAAGTGTTTTAAATGTGGTAATCCAAATCATCTCATCGGAAAGTGTCCAATGATGTCAAGAGATCAAAATCAAAAGGCGTTTGTTGGAGGTGCTTGGAGTGATAGTGATGAGGACAAGAAAGAAACCACAAATGAAGAAAAGTGACTTACGGCTAAGACATCAAGCGAGGTACGTTCCGAAACCGAATACATTAGTGATGAAAATTTATCATTAGACGAAAAAGACCTAGATAGTGAATATAATAGGTTATGCAAATTAGGTCAAAAGGTTATAGCAAAAAATAAGTCACTAAAACATATTAATAATCTATTAGAAAATGAAGTACTTGAATTAAAAATTAAACTACAACATTTGGAAAAAGGAAAAGAAGTTTTTATAAAATGTAAAACATGCTTAGAGGTTAAAAATGAAAACGAAAAACTTAAAGATGAAATTTTCAAACTTGACAAGTTTAAAAATAGTAGTAACCCACTTAAGAAAATAATAAGGAGTAAACTGCATTTTTGGTCCTTAAGGTTTGGCCAGATTGCAGGTTTGGTCCTTAAGGTTTAGAAAGTGCAATGGTGGTCCTCATTTTGAAGTTTTGGCTGCATGTTGAGTCCTTGACCAAAGTTAAATGACTAAAATACCCTTTGTCTCTTCCCTTTAAATATTTAAATGACTAAAACTCTTTTAGTTTTCTTTTAAAACAAACACAAACATAAAACGCAAACTTTTTATCATTCAATCACCACTGCTAACCACCACCACCATCTATCACCCCAACAACAAAAAACAAATCAAGGTTGAAGAGATTTGGTGGTCACCCAAATCGAGGTTGAACAGATCTGGTGGTCACCCACCACGATGAAACTGACCGCCGCCACGATGAAACAGATCCGACGGCTGTGAGGGACAACCATGTGACAGCGGTTGCTTATGGAGACAAAGCAGATCAGATGGTTGTTTATGGAGAAAAACAAATCCGACGAAACATATTGTTAATCCGATCTTAATGAGTGGCTTTTCAGATTTGGGGGGCACGTTTTTCCATGTTGTTAATCTGATTTTGATGATTATAAAAAACCCTCTCAAGGTTTATTAATGGTTTTGATATTTGATATTTGATATTTGTGAATGAGGGATGCTTTTTGTGGTAGTCGAAAAGTGGGCTTGTTTATATGGATTCAAAAAAAATCCACACTGAATAGT
This sequence comes from Artemisia argyi, assembly GCA_030686995.1. Lineage (NCBI taxonomy): Eukaryota > Viridiplantae > Streptophyta > Magnoliopsida > Asterales > Asteraceae > Artemisia > Artemisia argyi. The sequence continues at coordinate 117,496,596 of CM060692.1, read as the reverse complement.
GGGTTTGTTTATATGAATTTTGTTTCCTCACCACTTTTCAGTGTTGGAAGTGGTGGTGCAAGGTTCGAAGTGGTGGTGTGTGACAATGAGTGGTTTAGAGGGGTATGAATGGTGGTGAATGTGGTGGTAGGACCAAACATGAATGGTATAGAGAAGAAGATAAAGGGTATTTTAGTCATTTAACTTTGGTCAGGGACTAAACATGCAGCTAAAACTTCAAAATGAGGACCACCGTTGCACTTTCAAAAGGATGGGGACTAAACCTGCAATTTGGCAAAACTACAGGGACCAAAAATGCAATTTACTCAAATAATAAGTGTTCAAGAAACTTCGGGAGATAAAACCGGTCTAGGATTAACCTCAACTAATGTTTCAACTAGTGAAAATAAAAGTATAAAGTTTGAATGTGAATCTAGTAAACAAAAATCATTAGACTCAAATCCTAAGTATATACTTACAAAAGATAGAAAAATACCCATTGAAAAACTTTTTATAAACCATCCTTAAAGACCGAAGTAGGATCCTCTAAACCTAAATTAAGATCTAAAACTCCACCACCAAGAAAACCAAATAATCCTCATACTTGATCTAAAACACCTCAACCTAGAAGAAACCAAAATAGACAAAATTACAATAACACTAGAAATCAAATGTGGAATTATCAACCAAGTTACAATCCTTGGGAAATATTACCACCATACACGCATCCTAGCCAAATGTTAAATATGTTTTGTCCAAACAACTTTGGACCAATGAGATAATGGGGACCAAGTGGCTAAGTTGTCAATCTTGGAAGAAGTTGGAATATCATCTACAAATGACTTCTATAAGTCAACATGGTCACTTGAAGTGCTTGAAGATATTCCATTGAAGACTAAAAGGTACGCGTTTCTTTTAAGTTCATCGCTATAATTTGCATGCTTAGATAAATGATTAGTTAGATTAATGCTTAGCTATACATATATATGTACATAATAGCTTATATTCTTATAACCTAGAAACATCTTTGGTTTACTTTCCTAGGAATAAGATAAAATTGTTCATTGCCGAACAAAATAGAAAATGGAAATCTTCTATTAACAAACTCATAGTGATGAAGTAAAATGTGTTAAGTGGATCAATCGTTAATATAGAAGTAGGATTAGATCCCTCGCGTAAGAAAACTATGGATGAAACAAGCTCTCGTAGACTATGGCATTATGTTAGATAAGCGTGCGATAACAAAGGAACAATAGATGTTAGGTTATACCCCATTCAACACTCTCGCATCTAACATATATATTATCGTCATCACTTCCTTTAGGATCATAGGATATGTTGAAACGATAGCATGAGATAATAATAGGCTTAACCAATCCTCTTGAGCATGAGATCTTTAATAAACATATTTTAAAATATATGATTAATGATATTTGTTGTCAAAAATCTAATATATCTAAAAATATGCAAAAACCTCACATTTTGGAAAATAGTTTTTCAAATAACTATCCCACTTTTAAATAACATGTTTTCACTATCAATATCCACAATTTTGTTTTGATCAATACTAAATATTGAGAAAATATTCTTTACCATTCATTCACACATTTTGAAGTAAAACCCAATCTATTTTATTCAAATAACTCTCACATCTAAGTGAAAACCTACTTTAAAACATTGTTGAATAATGCTAAAAACGCCTCTTTTAAATCATGCATGGTGATCTCATATTTATCATCTATATTTATATAAATGACACTTATAAGTGAACTAAATCAAATCAAGAGGACCATGGTTTGTCTATTAAGACTTTGTTTGTAACAAGTCTAGAAATCCATGCTATCATAACTACCTACTTATTGCACATTGATACACATTAGGATTAATCCTCCTAGTTATGTAGTTATGAAATACTTGATGTTGCTTATTGTTTCCTAGCACTTATATTTTACTTGCTTGATAAGTATGTTTACATGCTAGATGAAATTGCTTGTTTACTTTATCTCTTTGGTTAACATGCTTTGGCTACATAATTAGTATATGCTTAATTGCCTCAAAGAGTTAGACTTGTTTGAAACCAAAAACACAACCTTTCTGCAATTCACTACCAAAAACCCTTTTCTGGAAATCTAGGAATCACCAGATGGGCAGCCCCCTTAATTATTAAGGGGACCAGCCTCCAATTAAGGGGACCGGCCATCTGATGGTCGAAGGTGTTGTTTCCTTTTCCTACTTTTTTGCCCATTTCATCCTACACTTCCCAAAATTCACAAACCTATTCTATCCTAAACCTTCCATCAAAGTTTATCCATCCTTGATCCTACATTATAAACACTCTCATTCCTCTCAATCTCCACTCATCTCATCATTTCCTCTCCCATTAAACCAAAACCACCAAGAAACCCGTTTGGAGAAGAAAGCCCAACTTCCATTAAAATCCCGTCAAACCAAATGATGTTGTCAAACATTCAACACCAAATTCCTCCTATGTCTTCAACATTACATACCTAACACCTCACTCTCCTACCCATCAACATTACATATCAACAACCCTTACTCACCCATATCCTCCTACATTACACTCAAACCTCATAATCTTTACACACTCAAACCTCATATCCTTCTACCTTACACTCAAACATCAAAACCTTTACACACTCAAACCTCATAACCTTTACTCACCTCAACCTCAAATTTCATCTCCTAGTACACCTAATGCATCATCTATAACACCCTCCTACCAAGAAATCCCTTTCATGAACATCGCTCTTTCATTCTCACCAATCACATCACTTGATACTCATTTCCCATCTTCACCAATAACTCCACCTAGTCATCCTCACAAAAAGATTCAACCATATAACCATTCCCTACACTCTACAAAGTGTGTCATCACCACTACAACTTAACTCATAAAGGTCAAACCATATTTCATGATACACAAACCTCATGTTTACTTAAATGAACCCGTTCACAAACCTCATCATAATAACCAAACATCCATCCTTGTTCCCAAAAATACATCTTCATCTCACCCACATAAGCCATATGAAGAGCATGTTCAATCTCATAACAACAATTTCAATCTCATTCCTAACACCTCACATTTTGTTCAACCTACCAATCCACCATCCAAAACATCCTCCACTCATGAAACATCCTATTCTTCCACAACTTCATTCTCATCCATTCATGATTACCCAAACTCACAAATATCTCCACCACCAAGAGTATCACCACCACCTCCTACCAACACACATGTTATCCCTATGTTGGATGTCCAATCATTCATCCCTAATAACAACCACACTCCACCATCATCACCTTCCTCCGAACACTTAAAGTTCATTGAAGAACTCAAGGAAGCCCATGAGCTTTGTGCTCTTCTTGCCTTATACCTTGCTCAATGCGACTTCGAACAACTTTCCTCTAGCTCTCCTTCATCACCCCATAACTTGAATCAGGTTGAAAAACATGTCAACAATTGACCTTGTTGCATCTTTCTCCTAAAAACCATTACGTTCAATGAACACTTCACTTGGATTGAATATCTTCTCACTAGATCACATCCAATATCCTCACTTGAACAACATCCAAATCCTTAATCAACCTCTTCCGCTACAAACTCTCCACCACCAAACTCTCCAACATTCATGACCCAAACATATACCTCCATTAATCCAACAACCTTACCCTGACTTAACCATCTTCATTCCAAACACTCCATCATCAACCATCTAAGCATACTATATGCTTATCATTTTCACTTTCAAATACGATTCAACCAACCTTTGGTTACAAGCAAGTCCGATGGCTCTCTTTGGCAAATTAGGATCTTTAACATAATCTATTTGAATTAATTGTTATGTATCCTTAATATTTGTTTGCTATGCTTGTATATTTGCTTGTGCTTCTAATATTTTTCGTGCGAGCATTCCATATCTCGATTCCTTGGTGCCATCGAACGAGGGGGAGCACACATCAAGGGGGAGCTTTCATCCCATCTAACTTCATTTATGAAGCTAGCCGGCATAACCTTTTTGATTCTACAAAAAGGGAAAGAAGTGAATATAAAATCACCAAGTACTTGTCTAAAAATTAATTTTTAGACTTAATGAGTTTAGGTTTTATAATCATAAAAAAGGGGAAGATTGTTGATATAAATAATGCCTAAAAACGTTATTAACATATATCGATATCTCTTTGTTTTGATAATCACAAAACGTAAACTCATTGAACTACAAATTATGACATAAACAAGTATTTAGTCGTAAATATTCACTTTAGCCTCCAAATCACTTAAGGTATGAATAAACAAAGTGTCTAATGCATTTTATGATCAAAGGAATTTTTATTTTTACAAACCTTACATTTTTTAAAGTCGGACAAACATTTTAAACTTATACAAAACATTTTTGTAATTATAAGAAATGTTTTATTCAAAATAACATTTTGAATTCAAATTTCTACCCAAAAAACGGCTACATTCTTCGGGAAAAACCTCCCCCACAAAAAGACAAAAAATATGAAGAAAAAATAATTTTTTATTAGGCAGCCCCTTTAATTAATTAAGGGGACCGGCACCCTAATTATGGGGACCGCCCACGCTCCCAAACAGTATTTTTTTCCCTATAAATACTGGTTCATTCCACAGATTTTTCTCACCTTTTACACCCCAAAACTTTCTATTCTAGATCTCATTTCTATTCTCTAAAATCCTTTGATCATATATATATAAATCTTTGTTTCAAAGTGATCCAAACCTCTACCTTTCAAGTGCAAGAGAAGAATACTTCAATCCTTCAAGAGAAGAAGTATTACAACTTGTTGTGACCTCCACATCCAAGTTGTTAGAAGATAGATTAGCAAGGTGTGTAGATAGAGAGATTGTGTAGTAGATAGTTGTGAAGTAGAGAAGTTGGGAAGTAGATAGTTGTGAAAATGATTGTTGTGAATTAGATAGTTGTGAAGATAGATAGGTGTGAAGAAGTAGTGTTGTGATTAAGTAGTGACTAGGTGTGAAGAAGTTGTGTAGAAGGTGTGAATAAGTTGTGACGAAGTTGTGGTGTGTATATTGGTGTATAAGGTTTTCTCCGCCATAAGGGAGCTTGTTGACATAGTGAAGAAAACTCTCGAGTAGGTGACTCGGGGAGTGGAGTAGTGCAAGGAAGGTGTCCTTGTAGCCAAACCACTATAAATGCTTTGTCTCCCGATTTTATCTTTCCATCTCTTACTTATTATCTTGCTTATATCGTTATTACTTTCGTAGACGTAGAAGTATATATATATATATATATATATATATATATATATATATATATATATATATATATATATATATATATATATATATATATATATATATATATATATATAGTCGCTCATATAGTGCTAGTGTTGATTTCACTTAAAGATCAAACAAAAGTTTCATCCACAAAACAAAGTCTTTACAATCAAACGTTTACTTACTTATCTCTCGTATATAGCTATAATTGTTTATATTATGTATGTGTTGATTTCACATACTTAGCTCGCATTATTATTATTGTTCATACTTAGATATAGTTGTTCATATTGTTCAAGATTTGAGTTCACATAAGATCGATTCAAAGTTTTAAAAGTAAACAAGGTTTTAAAAGTAAACTAAGTTTTCATAATAAAATTAAAAAGACGTAAAACTATTCAACCCCCCTTCTAGTTTTCCACATTTAGTGCTTACAAAAAGTAAAGTTATAATGTTCTATCTATAGGCAGATTTTCTATCGGTTTGGGCTGATGGCGCCATGACCCTTTTTTCACCAAGTTGTATATCTTTTCCTCCCAATTCTGTGGCCTTTTGAATCATCTAAATCTGAGTTCATATGCAAAAGATATGGCTAAAACAGTATCAGCTACCACGCGCACATGCTGTGTTAGTCTTGGTCAACTTGTGATGGTGTAACTTGAAAGTTGTGACGCTATTAGCTTTCAATCTTTTGCACTTGATGCGATCATGTTATAAGATTTTCCAAAAGCTCTGAGACGTCTCTTGTAAACTTTGTACATGACTCTCTCCTCCAAATAACACCTGACGCTGTCAGGTGTAAATTCTTCATAGTTTTCTGAAGCGACATGTGTTAATTTTCCACAAAATTAATAACAAGTAATGGCATCATGCTGTAGCATGTGACGCTGTCATACCTCCTTTTGACGGGTTTTTGCGACTTCATCGTTTTCTTTACTGTTTCGTCCAAATACGTCCAAAAGTGCCGATTTCCATATTTCTCATTCCAATTACCTAAAATACAAAAAGAAATGATTTAGGGAAATATTTGATCACATTAACACGATTTTGGTCTTAAATGACCCCTTAAAAAGTATCAAATAAATCCTTATCACAATGTAGCCTCACCATCACCAATACCAATGTAAAACCATATTTTTCCTACAATATTTCGATTCAAAACCGATACAAATACCGATACCAGTATTTACTCCAAATTCTAATACCAATACTTATTGTTACTGTACTATTTTCAAAAATAAAATATTGCTAATTATCCAAGGTTGCAAATCACAAATGATATATACCACATTTAACAAAACCATGACACGTCCCTCAGCCGCTATTAATGTTTCAATCCCAATTAAAGCCAACTTACAAGCCTCTTCTCTTTTCTTATTTTCTTTAAACAGTCGAGAAGAGTACTTGTAGCAACAACCAACTAATGCCTCCTTCGGATGAATTCAACAGTTAACGAAAAAAGTACTCGACGACGGCAGCAAGCAAACAAGCAATTTTTTTTCCATAGTTTCGATACAATGTAGAAATCAGAGGAAAAAGACAATTGTATTATCAGATTCAGCAAACAAATGAGAATACACGAGAATAAATAAGAAAAACTTAACCCTAAACTAGATGGGTCTAAACAAGGAGTCCACAAAGTCTCAAAGAGACTAGACTTAAACCTCAGTAAATAATTTTACAAAATGTATTCACATTCTAAAACTTCTAAAAGCAAGGCGTTGTGACACATGACATCAACGAAAAACCAAAAATTTCATTTTTATAGGAAAAGGGCTACCTGATAAAATAAATTATAAACACCTCAAAATATTTACGTACGTAAAAATGTGGATGACTTTCACATTATCCAATGACAAATAAAATGCAGCAAGCGACACCATTTACATACTAGATGATCACCACCTATTAGGGAGCTTCCAGTTTTCAATCATCTTCAAAACATTACTCAAACTCTTGAATTCATCATAAGTAGCTTCAGCCCAACCTTAATAACGACGATGTCTCGAACTTGAGAAACAAGTCTTGAGTCTTTACCAAAAAGGCAATTATTTCGTTCTTGCCAAATGAATTTTGAAGTAGCAGCCACAATCAAACAACCAATAACACTTGCGGCTGCTCTTTTGTGAGCAACACTAGATTATATCATTCCACTTAGCTGAGACATTATGCATGCCCACCAAGGGTTTTGCCATTGATCATACCTTCATAGCATATGGACATTCAAAGAAAAGGTTGTCATGAGAGTCCGGTTGATTCGTACACAATGAGAATCGAAGCATCTTTAAGTTAGTATCATTACTAACGTCCCATTGCCTATAAAATATTTTGTATTTTTAGCTTCTTATGCATGATTAACCACAGGTTAAAAGAATGCCTCGGAATACAATGACTAAACCAAACAAATTTATACCACGGAACCTCCACACCTCTCGACCTAATCGAATTACAAGCAAGAGCAACAAAATTAAATAGAACTTTTCTTTCTCTCCAACCCAACTTATCTTCACGATCATTGAAAAGTGGAACATGAATCTGACTTAACTCTGGGAACCGAGAGTCCCATGAATTTGGCCAGACCCATGCATCATTATTAATCATGTGAGCCACTTTCGCAGTTGTAAGCAAACCTGTCACAACTCGTGCTTTTAAGGTTACTATTTAACCACTTACTTTTATTAATTATATTAATTTTTGCATAAATTAACTTTTACAAGTAACCGGATAGGTTCACTCGCGTACATCGTTAAATGTACATTAACGTAAACTAACCTTAGACTATATTCAGTCTACATGTTTTAGGCATTTTGTTTTCATTTCATGCATATTTTTTAGGTCACTTTTTTTTTTTTTTTTTTTTTTTTTTTTTTTTTTTTTTTTTTTTTTTTTTTTACGTAAACTTTGCACATTTTTCGTTTGAAGCATTTACAATATAACTTTTTAATTTTTAACAACGTTTAAACACTCCGACAAGCTCGTGTCTCACCTAAAATACTAAAATTAATTTTTTACAACTTATGACATTTTTATACGTTTTATATTTTTAAGTTACCCGGTATTGCATTTTTTGCTTTTTTAAGGCTCTACGTTTAAATTTAAATACCAAAAATATACACACACACACACACACAAATACACACACACACACACACACACTTTAATTAATACTTTTAGAAGCCATCATTTTGCTTGTTCTCCCCATGTTGGCTATCCCTCTCATCCTCCCCATGCACTATAGTCTTTCTTTTTGCAATCATGTTTATTCTGTAAGTTTTATAGATGATAAAATAATAGTTGTGTGTTAGGATCGAACTTAAGATCATGGGATTGCACACTTTACGTATGAAAATTAAATGAATAATAATTATATATAAATGTTATATTAATTATTAGAACGTAAACACTTAACGATCGTTAACATTTAACGAAAAAGGCTAACGATCATTAGACGAATAAAACGAAAGGGACTGTAGATGAAAATTGGAATATCAAGAAGGCTCTAGAACCTCTTGTGGGTTGGTTGGGCCTATCGGCCATAGGGATCCCACATCCCTTGGTGTAGCTTTTGTTCCAAGTTTTCTATCCTATATAAACACAAAAGGATTCATTATTTTCTCATAATTTGAACAACTTATCTTGTCTGTTTTTTCTCCTCTTCTCCTAGCAAGGATTTTCACACCCCATTAAAGTTTAAGGGAGTCGAAACTTTGTGTTCTCTAGTGTTTGTGTTTGTTTTACTTGCATAAATGTTTACTTGAAGTAGTATGTGTGTACAAGATCGTGAATCAAACACATCATTGTTTGTTTCTTGAATTTATTCATTGAATCCACATAAACCCTAATTATGGTTCTTGACTTGAAGATTGCATTTGATTCTTGTTCGGGCTAGAATCACTACGGTACGTTTACTATTTATATTTGATTAATAATTACATATTATATGGTCTTGTTATAATTGCTTCCGCTATGCTTACTTGATGTGTTTGTTTATTTATATGATTGTGATGATATTATAATTTCAACAATGGTATCAGAGCCGTTATAATGAGTAATTAATTATCGAAACGCATAAAAATTGAATTTTGATTCGTTTAATTACATGTTTTTAGGGTTTTCATATTCCTAACCATATTTTTATTTATTTATGGTCATTTAACCTTATTAGACTTTTAGGGTTTTGGTATTGATTTTTAATATGATTAGAAACCCTAGGATGTCATGTAATTGGTTATGCGTTTTAGTAAATGATCTTTGTGCAATATGTTAATTGTTAAACATAATCCATGAAAAGTGCATATTTGCATGGATTTAATTGTGTGATAATTTAAATGGTTTAAATTAGATATATATATATATATATATATATATATATATATATATATATATATATATATATATATATATATATATATATATATATATATATATATATATTAAATGTTAAGTTATATCATAACATGTAAATTTATTAATAGATGTCGAATTGGAGAAGACTCCAATATTAAGTAATCAATTACGTGCTATGTGATATTTGTTTAGTTTTGGCTTACGCAATCGATTTATCGATGTCATGTAATTGGTTATGCGTTTTAGTAAATGATCTTTGTGCAATATGTTAATTGTTAAACATAATCCATGAAAAGTACATATTTGCATGAATTTAATTGTGTGATAATTTAAATGGTTTAAATTATATATATATATATATATATATATATATATATATATATATATATATATATATATATATATATATATATATATATATATATATTAAATGTTAAGTTATATCATAACATGTAAATTTATTAATAGATGTCGAATTGGAGAAGACTCCAATATTAAGTAATCAATTACGTGCTATGTGATATTTGTTTAGTTTTGGCTTACGCAATCGATTTATCGATGTATGTGGATCTTTTTCCTCAGAATTGTCTTGCGAGTGACTGATCAACTTGAAATCTTGAAGACGCCTTTAACTGCTGAACCAATTGGTCTAACTGCTACTGATGAAGTTAAGGCCGATTAGAAAATAGTTTATAAGGAACATATTGATTTGGCCGCTTTAATGTTAGTGGCAATGTCACCTACTTTACAAAGGCAGTTTGAAGAATTCTTCCCCATGAACATGATTGATGAACTAAAGAAACTATATGAGAAACCATCAAATGTAGAGATTTAGGATTTGATAGAGGCTCTACATGGTTGTAAGCAGGGTGATGGTGAACCTTTGAGTGCTCATGCGTTGAAAATGAAGAGTTTCATGGATCAACTACAAACACTTGGTAAACCCTATGACAATGATATGGCTGTGAACATAATCAATAGATCCCTTAACAAGGAATTTAGTGGTTTTGTGAGGAACTTCAATATGCAATGCGTGGGGAAGACAATAAGTGAATTGCATGCACTGCTCATTGATTATGAGAAAGGGTTACCACTAAAGGCTCCTACACCCCAGGTACTTGCTATTCAATGGGGTAGAATTAACAAGCCAAATGCGACCAAGAAGAAGGGTAAGGGTAAGGGTAAGGCTGATAAGAATAAGCAAGTTATGGCTTATCAAGCTCCTCAACCTAAGAAGAACCCTCCTAAGAAGGATAATCCGCAGAAGGATCAAGGATGTCATTACTACAAGGTGATGGGTCACTGGAAGAGGAATTGTCCTCTTTATCTCGATGATTTGCGACATAATAAGGTTAAGAAGACTGGGCATGTGGGCGCCAGTACTTCAGGTAACTTATTTGTTCTTGAATTATTTACTTTATCTCATAAATTAAATTCCTGGGTATATGATACTGGATGTGGTATTAAAATTTGTAATACACTGCAGGGGTTTAGAGAGGAAAGGAGACTATCTTATGGGGAGCAATTTCTGCAAGTGGGCAATGGAGAACAAGCAGTAGTTGAAGCCATATGAGTGTTTAATTTAGTTTTACCTTCTGGTTTAGTACTAATTTTAAACAATTTGTCATTATACACCTTCTATTGTTCGAGGTGTTGTTTCCTTTTCATGTTTGTTGGATCTTGGTTTTACTCATACTATTGATGGCAATAAAATTTATGTTTCTTTAAATGGTGTATATTATTTTAATGTTGTTACTGTGAATGGTGTGTTTGAAATTGATATGAATGATTGTATGTCCAATAATAATAATAATTCAATGTATAGCATTAGTTAGAGAATGAAGTATGACTTGAATTCTTCTTACCTTTGGCACTGTAGACTTGCTCATATAGGCAAGGCTCGCATGCAAAAGCTGCAACAAGATGGGCTTTCAAAAAATATCAATGATGAGTCATTTGATAAGTGTGAGTCTTGTATTTCTGGGAAGATGACTAAGAAACCTTTTCATAGCAATATGGAAAGAGCTTCAGATCTACTTGGTTTGATACATACTGATGTGTGTGGACCACTTAGACACGTGTTAAGGAAAGGTGATGTTTACTTCTTAACTTTTACAGATGATTTCAGCCGTTATGGTTATGTTTATTTACTTAAACATAAACCTGAGGTGTTTGAAACATTTAAAGTTTTCAAAACAGAAGTAGAGTTGCAATTAGTAAAGAAGATTAAAGCTCTTCGTTCTGATCGAGGTGGTGAATACCTTAGTCAAGATTTTAAAGATTTCTTAACTGAGAATGGAATTGGCCGGTTTCTCACATCTCCATATAGTCCACAACAAAATGGTGTATCTGAGAGAAGGAATCGTACATTGTTGGACATGGTTCGATCAATGTATAATTATACTAATCTTCCTTTGTCTTTTTGGGATTATGCTCTTGAATCACCTGTTCGTATTTTAAATATGGTTTCCACGAAGAAGGTTGATACCATATGAGATATGGACTGGAAAAGCTCCAAACTTGTCTTATTTAAAGGTCTGGGGTTATGAGGCATATGTTAAACGTGACTCACCAGATAAACTCCAACAAAGATCTGTAAAGTGCATTTTTGTAGGATACCCAAAGGAAACAATGGTTACTACTTTTACTACCCACCTGAGAACATAGTGTTTGTTGCTAGGTATGGAGACTTTCTTGAAAAAGATCTTGTATCTCAAGAAGTCAGTGGGAGAATTTATGATCTAGAATATGATCAAGTTAATGCATTACCTTCAAAAACACACTAGCACACTTCCTGTAGAACCTAAAAGTCTGGGTCCTCCACCAGAAGTTGAAGTAGTTCCCATTTGCAGGTCTTCTAGACCTGTGAAAGCTCCTGACCGTCTTTGTCTTAATGTAGAGGTTGAGGAAACTATACTAGGGGATCTTAATGAACCTACTAGTTATAGAGCTGCCATTAATTGTCCTAAAAGGATTAAATGGAAAGCTGCTATGAATGGGGAAATACAATCCATGAAAGATAATGAAGTATGGATTGAAGTAGACCTTCCTCCTGGTGCCAAGGTAGTTGGGAGTAAGTGGCTCTACAAGATTAAGACTAACATGAATGGATTACGAGGAGACTTTTTCTCCAGTAGCAGACATAAAAGCTATTAGGATTCTCATAGCTATAGCAGCGTACTATGACTATGAGATTTGGCGAATGGATGTGAAAACCGCTTTCTTAAATGGTCATCTAGATGAAGACATCTATATGGCACAACCAGAAGGGTTTGAAAATCCAAAGTTTCCAAATCGTGTATGCAAACTTCAAAGATCCATTTATGGATTGAAGCAAGCATCACAACAATGGAACAAGAGATTTGGTGCTGAGATTAAAAAGTTTGGATTTACTCAGAATCTTGATGAGCCATGTGTGTATCACAAAGCTAGTGGGAGTGATAATGTAATTTTCCTAATTTTATATGTTGATGATATATTGATCATGGGAAAAGACATTCCAAGTTTGCAAAAAGTTAAGGTATATCTTGGAAAGTGCTTTTCTGTGAAAGATTTAGGAGAAGCTGGATACATTCTGGGAATCAAAATCTATAGAGATAGATCAAGGCGGTTAATTGGATTAAGTCAAAGTGCTTACATTGACAAAATATTGAAAAGATTGAATATGCAAAATTCCACGAAAGGATATTTGCCGATGGAAGTAAAACATGGCATATGTAATGAGTTTTGTGCTTCAACACCTGCTGAGGTGGCTCGCATGAGTAAAGTTCCTTATGCTTCGGCTGTAGGCTCTATTATGTATGCGGTAAAATGCACAATGCCAGATGTGGCGTTTGCTCAAAATATCACCAGTCAATTTCAACAGAATCCTGGTGAAAAACATTGGATTACTGTTAAGCATATGCGTAAGTATTTAAGAAATACAAAAGATATGTTTTTGGTATATGGTGGAGAACCAGCTACAGAACATGATGTTACAGGTTTCTGTAATGCGTCCTTTCAAAGTAATAAAGATGATTCGAAGTCTCAGACGGGTTATGTCTTTGTTATCAATGGAGGAGCAGTAGACTGGAAGAACAAGAATCAGAGTACAATTGTGATGTCTGCAACAGAAGCTGAATAAATTGCTGCTTCAAAAGCTGCTATGGAGGCTGTTTGGATTAGGAAATTCATTTCAGGGCTTGGTGTTATGCTTTCAATTGAATTTCCTATTAATATGTATTGTGATAATTCTGCTGCAATCATATTTGCCAATGAACCTGGAGTCATGAGAGGCACCAGACATTTTCTACGGAAGTATCACTTTGGTCGAGAAAAGGTTAACGAAGGTGAAATAAATCTGCAGAAAGTTCACACAGATGATAACTTAGCTGATCCATTTACTAAGGCTTTGGCAAAAGAAAAGCTTAATGAATTGGCCAAAGGCATTGGGCTTAAATTAGCTAGCAGTTTCATGCATAACTGTGATTAGTATTTGGATGATTGTAAAAAATTATTGTTTTAATAAAAGTTATTCAAAATTGTCCGTTGTCCATTAATAATATGGGAATATTATTAAATTAAGACAAATCTGAAGGTTGGTATAATATACTTAAAGTATATTGATGTGTAGACATGCCATGTCATATGATATTCGATGATACTGAATATAGGACTTATCCCGACTATATGATGTTACTTTATGGATCTTGTCATTAAGTAAATCATAAGAAGTTATCCTCAGACTTGAGATACAAGATAACGGTCATAAATGTAGTACATTTTTGTAGAACAACTTAACGCTATACGTAACTTGTAGTCATAAGGGTTGTTTTCGGAAGTGTTACAAAGTTTGTGTGTTTTGCTTGTAGTCAATATAGAATTTGTTCCTTCAAATTAATTTTTGGAGTTTAATAATGCTGGGCCCCTCATAGGGTTGTCAAGGTGTTTGCGTGGCCATGCCCAAGGTCTTTCCTTTTATGTTCAGAAGATTTGGAAACTTGTCAATCACTAACAACGAGAAACAAAATGGTTAAATAAGGAATGACCTAGATCCATATCCTTATTAACGTGGTATTAGTAACAAAGGGATAATAATAATGAGAAATCATTAAAAGGTTTTCTAGGAGCCTTACTCGAGTTGTACTAGAGGCATCGGCGTGTTGCAAGACGCTAACCGATGTGATCACACTATTATGATATGTCTAAGTGGGAGCTGTTAGTTTTATAGACGATAAAATAATAGTTGTGTGTTAGGATCGAACTCGAGATCACGGGATTGCAAACTTTACGTATGAAAAGTAAATGAGTAATAATTATATATAAATGTTATATTAATTATTAGAACGTAAACACTTAATGATCGTTAACATTTAACGGAAAAGGCTAACGACCGTTAGACGAATAAAAGGAAAGGGACTGTAGATGAAAATTGGAATGTCAAGAAGGCTCTAGAACCTCTTGTGGGTTGGTTGGGCCGATCGGCCATAGGGATCCCACATCCCTTGGTGTAGCTTTTGTTCCAAGTTTTCTATCCTATATATACACACAAGGATTTATTGTTTTCTCATAACTTGAACACCTAATCTTGTGTGTTTTCTCTCTGTTAATACAAATATCGCCTAAAAACTTTATTTATATTTTACGATCTTTCTTAGTTTTGTTAACTACAAAAGGTAAAGTTTATTTTTGGCAAATCGTAAATATAGTTTAAAAGTCTTTTACTTAACTTCACTCAAACTACATTTACATGTTTTCACAAAGTGATTTCTAATCAAGTATACTTTAGTTTAAGTACACGTGTTAAAAATGTCTGATAAGTATATTTAGCGAGTTTTCTAAATAGTATGTCATATTAGGATATAAGCAAGCAAACTCCTTTTAGTAAATCAATCACTTGCTAAACATTTCAAACAAACATTTTTGAGTCTATACATAAACTCTTCTTACAAGTACACTTTCCTTTTTAAGAATATCAAAAATTAGAAATCTAATATATACTTACATCATCACTTGCATCACACATGTCCCTTCAAGGAAACATGTGTGTAAGAAACATGTTTTATTTTGTATAGATTCATACTCAAGATCTCAAAGTTGACATTGTGAGATCTTGAGAATATTGTGTTAGATTGTCTAATATCTTGTGCAGGATTCTGTCAGGGCATCTGGCGGAACCCTCAGGGACAACGGACGGAACCAAAGTATTGGTTCTGCCGTATCCGTGGGTTGGTCTAGATGTTGACCTATAAATAGCAACCCACTCTTTTAGTTTTTCTCATCACTTACTATTATAATATACTGCATATACTTCATCTCGAACTCAATACACTTTCATATTTGTGAGTATTTCTTTGTAGCAAGAAGATCACGAACTAACAAGCTTCAACACAACGTTGCAAGACTTGTCAAGCATAGCATAGTGTAGACTAGTAAAGTTTATACATCATTGTATTATATCCATTTGTAGTGATCGGTTAGTATTTTAGTCCTCAAAATATTTAGAGTATTGGGAGTTGTTGTAGCCTTGTAAAAGAACTATCGGGAGTGGTTGTACCCTTATGAAAGAACTCGACATCTAGCTTAGTGTCGGAAATAGTGTGTAAGCGAGGTGTAAGGTATTCTCCGCCGGATAAAGGAGCTTGTTGACTAGTGCAAAAAAACTCTCGAGTTGGATACTAGGGGCGTGGAGTAGGGCAAAGAAAAAGAGTCCTTGTAGCCGAACCACGATAAACAATCATGTTATGGTTTGATCGTTTCTTACTTTTATTCTTGCATATTATTTATTGTTTGATAAGTCTTAATTGTCGATTACACGTAAAAGTATTAATAGAAATTCAAGTTAAAACCAGTAAACTATTCAACCCCCCTTCTAGTTTTCCACAATTGGCATCAAGAGCTACGTTACTCAAGATTTTAAAATATATTGTATCTTAAAACTTGGAACGATCCATGGATTTTGAAAACTTCAAAGAAGGGCAATCTATGCAAAGACCACCACTATTTGAACCAATATATTAGAAAAACCGTTTTGAAACTTACGTAAAATCAAATGACATAAATCTATGGTATATTATTATTGAAGGTGATCATAAGGCTACCGGAAGTGGTCGGGATGAGGATAGTTCACTTACTAAACATAGTGATGATCAAAAGAAACTAATTGCCAAAAATAATGAAGCAAAAATGATGCTTTATAATGCCTTACCAAAGAAAGAGTATGAAAGAGTTTTTATGTGCAAAACCGCTAAAGAAATTTAGCAATCTTTAATAACTACTCATCAAGGAAATTCACAAGTTAAGGATAACAAACTTGATCTTCTTGTCCAACAATATGAACAATTTTCTATTCCCGAAGATGAAACTATTGATAGTGTATTTGCTAGATTTAACACTACTAATACTTCACTTAAAGCACTTGATGAATTTTTTGTAGCAAGAATTTTATCAGGAAATTCCTTAGAGCACTCCATCCTATGTGGAGAGCAAAAGTAACGGCTATTGAAGAATCTAAGGATCTTTCAAGCATGGCACTTGACGAGCTTATTGGAAACCTCAAAGTTCACGAAATGGTAATGGAAAAAGATTCGAAGATAGTTAGAGGCAAGAAGGAAAAAGTGAAATCTATTGCCTTAAAAGCTAGAATAGAATCAAGTGTCGATGAGGAATCAAGTTCGGATAGTGAAGATGAAGAATATGCCATGGCGGTTAGAGACTTCAAGAAGTTCTTTAGAAGACAAGGAAAGTTTGTAAGGCAACCTAAAGATGAAAAGAAGTCTTTATGAAAAGATTGGGATATAAAGAAAGTCAAGAATGAAAGAAAGTGTTTTAGATGCGGAGATACAAGTCACTTAATAGGAGAATGTCCAAAACCACCCAAAAGCAAAACTCAAAGTGCTTTTGTGAGTGGTGCTTGGAGTGATAGTGAGAATGATGATGAAGAGCCGACAAATAACGAAATAGCTCTTATGGCTCATAGCTCAAATGAGGTACATTCCAATTCATCTTACTCTTCTATTGATGATAACACATTAGAACAGCAATACAACAAACTTTGTGAGTTAAGCTTAAAAATCATAAACAAAAACAAATTTTTGAAGACTAAAAAGGAATTTTTAGAAAACAAAGTTTATGAATTAAAAGAAAAAGCTAAACGTTTGGAAAAGAGTAAAAATGTTGACACAACTTGCAAATCATGTCAAGAATTCAAACTTGAAATTGAGAAGCTTAAAATCACACAAGATAATCTAATCAAACAAAACTCAAAGTTTAAGAAGTTTGATAAAAGTATTTGTTGTGCGGATGAAATTATGAAACTCCAAAAATCACACTTTGATAGAACAGGGTTAGGATTCATGAAAACAGGATCAATAAGTAGTTTAAAGAAACAAGGCGAAAAAGGACAAGAAAATGACAAAACTGCAGCAATGACCTGCGAAACTGACGGAACCAAAAATTTGGTTCCGCCAGTTGAACCCATTGGTTCTGTGGAGGCTGCTGCAGAACGGAACATTTCAGTAACTAACCGTAATGAATTTGTTAAAGTTACAAAGAAGTCCAACAGTAGTTCAACTGAAACCAAACTTAAACCAACCATTAAAATAGGAGTAGGACTTGCTAAAAATGAATTTAGAACTAGAACTACTCAACCAAGACCTAAAACGCCTATATCCAAACGCCCCTTTCCAAAGAGTAACTACAACACACAACCCTACTTTAAACATAGCTGGGGTCAAAACATACCTAGACATCATCAAGTTCCAAACTATATGTCTTGGAACCCATATCCACCATTTCCTTACATGAATCAAGGTAATGGCATGATTAACCAAAATAGACCCATGAGATATTAGGGACCAAATGCTTGAATGCTTGTTATAAAATAGGTGTGCTTAAAAGTGTGTTTGGAACCGGATGAATGGATCAAAGATAGCGGTTCCTCAAGACACATGATGGGGGACAAAAGTCTTTTCTCTACCTATCAAGTCTATGACGGAGGTAACATTACTTTTGGTAGCAAGCTTAAAAGTAAATGTCGGGAATTCTACTGAAGGTTACTGCTGATGGTTTCTGCTGAAGAGCTGGATTCTGCTGAAGTAGTAATTCTGCGGAAGTAGAGATTTCACGTAATTTGTTTCTGCGGATATAGATATTCCGTGTATTTTGTTATCTAGTTAGGATATGCATGAGTTTTATTAGAAAGTGATAATGCATATCTCTTTGAGTTTATAGAAGATACGTTTCTTGTGAAACGGTTTAGGGGTCCTTGTCTATAAAAGGAATACATTATTATGTATTATGTACAAGTTTTGAAAAACAAGATTTAGTATTATTCAAAGATCCATAGAGGATCAAAGTATTCTTAGTAATCTGTGTTCATACTTGTGTTTAATTTCCGCTTTAGAATACAAGTAATAGAGACTTTCTATTACTGTGTTTGTGATTACATAAACATTACTAATGATCCACGAGTGCTCAAATATCTATCAAGGTCTAAGGTTCAACAAGTGGTATCAGATCCTTGGGAGAGTCTCTACTAAGAACATTTTTCTTACACCCTCACAATCAAAACAACCAAAACAATGCCTGGATCAGACGCTGAATCAGAAGTTACTCAAAATCAAAACACCACATCTTTCCAACAACTAACTCTCACAAACAGCAATTCAAAATTCCCATACCTTAAGAAGGAGGAGTATGAATTGTGGGCTATGAAGATGCAGAATTGGATCACCAATATTGACTGGAATCTTTGGGAAGTTGTCCATAAGGGTAAAAGTTTGAAGAAACACGTCAAAGATGCTGATGGGATTGTTACCATCGTTGGTCCTAAAACTGCTAAAGAAATACTAGCTATTCAGAGAGAGAATAAAGTTAGAACTATTCTCCTTCAGGCTATACTAGATGACCACATAGGTGACTTTCACTACATGGAGGATGCTAAGGACATCTGGATGGCAATCAAGGCTAGGTTTGGTGGGAACGATGAGTCAAAGAGGATGAAGAAATC
>CM060692.1:117354630-117476498 GCA_030686995.1 Artemisia argyi | reverse complement strand
ATCCCAGTTCCCCGTGATCAGGTTCTAGTCCCACCCGTTGTAGACCCATTGCCTTTAGGAGATGATGTTGAGTTGGATGTTGATGTTGAGTTGGATGTTGATGTTGAGTTGGATGTTGATGATGGTTTAGATGATGAGGTAGGTTTAGAGGATGATGTTGATATTGAGGATGATGGAGACGAGGAGATGGATGACGATGATGATGATGAGGAGGATGATGATGAGGAGTTTATGGAGGAGGATCAGGATGTTCCCCTGCCGCCTTCGCCTGTTGTGTCGGATGTGACTTATGAGTCGGATACGTCTGATGCATTAGGATATGCGCTTGAGACTGAGGCTACTTACAACTGTTGTGCTTTGTATTAATTGATAGAATTATGCCTCCTAGGAAGATGACCTCTGCTGCTATTCAGCAGATGATTGATGAGGGTGTTGCAGCAGCACTTGCCAGGCAAGCAGGTGTTCCTCAGAATGTTGGACCGGCTAGAGCTCAAGCTGTTCCCAACAACCATTTGTGCACTTTTAAGGAATTCATGGATTGTAAGCCCATTGCCTTCAAAGGAACTGAAGGAGCTGTTGGATTGACTCAATGGTTTGAGAAAGTGGAATTGGTGTTTCATAGGAGCAATTGTACTGAGAACAACAGGGTGAAGTATGCGACAGGCACATTGTTGGAGCATGCCTTGTCTTGGTGGAATGCTTATGTTCAGGAAAAGGGAATGGAGGATGCTTATAATACTTCATGGGAAGATTTCAAGAAAGCTATGGTTAAGAAGTACTGTTCTCGTAGTGATTTAAGGAAGTTGGATACTGAGTTCTATTATTTGGCTGAGAACGGTTCTGATCTTGCTACTTATGTGCGACGTTTCCAAGAGCTGAAGGTGTTTTGTGCTCACATGGTGCCCGATAATGAGAAGTTGCTAGAGAAGTTTATTGTTGGATTGCCTGCGAGTATTCAAGGAAATGTGACGTCGTACAATGCTGAGACATTGGATGACACTATTAGCATGGTTGAATGCCTTATGGATCAGGTGACTAAGCATGGTGCTGTTCAGAAGAGTAATCACTTTGACAACAAGAGGAAATGGGAAGATAATAGAAAGAGCAACAACTATAACAACCCCAACAACCGCTACAACAACAATCAGTATCGTAACAACAATCACCATCACCAACAGAATAGGAGACAGGAGACTGTTAAAGCATTTGTGGCTACACAAGGAGGAGCGAATGTTGGACAGCAAACTCTTTGTGGGAAGTGCCACCAGCATCATACTAGGCCATGTAATGTGAGATGTATGAAGTGTCAAAAGGTTGGTCACATTTCAAGGTTTTGTAAGAATAGGGTTGTGGCGACGGGAGCAAATTCCCAGCCTGTGGTTACATGTTTTGGATGTGGAGAGCGTGGACACTACAGGGGACAATGCCCGAAGAATGCTGGACAAGGAAATGGAGGTACTCGAGGTAGAGTGTACATGATGGGAAATGGAGAGCCGCATCAAGATCCGAATGTTGTCACTCGTATGTTTCTTCTCAACAACCTTCATGTTAAAATTTTGTTTCATTCGGGTGCCGATATGAGTTTTATGTCTTCTAAGATTGCACCGTTACTCCGACTTACCCCTACTCTATTAGACGTTAGCTATAGTATTGAGTTAGCTGATGGTAACCTAGTTGACACCCACACCGTGATCCGTGGTTGTACCCTTAACCTGTTAGATCACCCGTTTAGTATTGATTTGATACCACCCTGGAAAAACAAATGTTGTGGCTAATGCATTGAGCCACAAGGAATGTTTGAAACCGTTACGCGTTCGAGCTTTAGTTTTTACGATTAACTCGAATTTACCCGCCCAGATTATACAAGCTTAAGAGGAAGTCGTGAAAAGAGGAGAACTTAAGGAAGAGAAAGTTGATGGGATGATCAAAAAGGAGAAACTTGAGAAACGTTCAGATGGAACTTTGTGTTACAAAGGAAGAAGTTGGGTACCTTTGTTCGGAGGACTGAGAGACTTGATTATGCTCGAGTCTCATAAGTCGAAGTATTCTATTCACCCAGGATCTGATAAAATGTATCAGGATGTGAAGAAGTTGTATTGGTGGCCCAATATGAAAACTAAGATTGCCGATTATGTCCGTAAGTGTCTTACGTGCGCCAAGGTTAAGGCTGAACATCAGAAACCGTCCGGTTTAATAGAGCAACCTGAGATCCCAAAATGGAAATGGGAAAGAATAACAATGGATTTTGTCACCAAGTTACCGAGGACTTCGACAGGATTTGATGCTATTTGGGTAATAGTCGATCGATTGACTAAATCCGCACACTTTTTGCCAATCAAAGAGAATTACAGTTTGGATAAGTTGACAAGGCTCTACGTGAAAGAGATAGTATCTCGACATGGAGCGCCAGTGTCTATTATCTAAGATCGAGACGGCAGGTTTACTTCGAACTTTTGGAAGTCACTTCAAGATTCGTTTGGCACGAACCTTGACATGAGTACCGCTTACCATCCACAGACCGATGGTCAGAACAAGAGTACCATCCAGACTTTGGAGGATATGCTACGTGCATGTGCGATTGGTTTCGGAAATGATGGGATGTCCATTTGCCCTTGTTTGAGTTTTCCTACAACAATAGTTACCATGCGAGTATTAAGGCCGCACTATTTGAAGCACTCTATGGTCGGAAGTGCCGATCACCTATATGTTGGGATGAAGTGGGAGAAGCACAGCTTATTGGTCCAGATCTAGTTCGTGAGACGACCGAGAAGATTGCTCAAATTAAAGACCGATTGAAAGTTGCTTGTGACCGTCAGAAGAGTTACGCTGACGTGAGACGTAAACCCCTGGAGTTTCAGGTAGGAGATAGGGTTATGTTGAAAGTCTCACCTTGGAAAGGTGTGATCAGGTTTGGTAAGAAAGGAAAGTTGAATCCCCGTTATATAGGACCATTTAAGATTGTGAAGAGGATTGGTCCTATGGCATATACGCTAGAAATGCCACCGGAGCTCAGTAGAGTTCACCCAACTTTCCACGTGTCGAATTTAAAGAAGTGTTTGACCGATGAGACCGCTGTAATTCCGCTTGAGGAGATTGAGATTGATAAACAATTGCATTTTGTTGAGGAGCCTGTTAAAATTATAGATCGCGAGGTTAAGTGATGAGTGCTCAAACACTCATCATTTTTGTCGTATTTAAACTGCCAAACCATACAAAAACAATCAAAAAGTCATCAAAATACTGAAATTATCCCAGGGATTGTGTTTTAGGTGTTTTAAATGCAAAATGAGCAAAAACAAATGAAAAATGATCAAAGTTTGCAATATTGGCAGTTTCAGTCCCCCAAGCTTCAAATTTTGTCAAAAATAGTCCCTATGCATTTATTTTGAAAGAAAAGTCAACCCAAGTCCTTCAAAAATCAAAAGTTATCAAAAATGGACATTGGATGAAAAGTTTGGAAAATCTACATGTTTGGTCCCTGGAGTTTGAAAATTTGCAAAAAAGGTCCCTGGGATTTTTAAATGGAAAAATTTGTTTATAGTCCTTGTATCATTGGAGTTTGGCAACAATGGTCCTTGTGAATACTTTGGAAAACCGACATCTACAGCCCCTCATGTTTGGTAGAATTTCATTTTTGGTCCTTGTTACTCACTACTAAACCAACCGGACCCTTAATAACTCAAACCCAAACCAAACACTAAACCAAACCCAAAACACAACCACAGCCCATCCTCCTTATCACTCCAGACCCAAACATCCACCTTGGCCCATCTCACTCACCAGCCCACCTCACTTAAAATAAAAAACCACCCCGTCCATTTTATTAACTCCCCCAAGTCAAACCATTTGACTTCCTCCCCCCCTCCAGCCTGCTACTGCAAACAACCATACCTCCAACTCACCTTCACCTATCCATGTCCCCTCCTCTTCCACATAATCCAAAAAACCTTAATTGTCCCTAAAATCTTCCAAGTTAACTCAGAAAAAGTGCGAAAGAGAAATTGGCGCCAAAAATATATTTAAAGGCTGAGATTGCTCTAAAAGGATCCAATGGCTGAAATTGTTGATGGGATTTAATCAGAGGCATGTGGGCAACCAAAGAAGTCAATATATAGAAGAGGGAAGCAAGAGAGTTGGCTATCTAGTATAATTTAGCATAATTTTAGGTCGAATAGCAAAGTTTGTAATTTCTATTGTAATTTTTAAGTTTTCTAGTGTAAAACTCAATCAATCAAGTGTATTTTGAATCTTTTTAAGTAATGAATCCAAGTATCTCAGTTTGAATTTCATTTTGTACAAATTTCTTTCAAAATTTCAATTATGAGTTAATGCTAGTTTTAGTTGTTATGATGGACTGAAATAAGACATATAAGCTCCCAGAAAGCTTGTAAAAGCTTTTAGTAACATTAAAACTTGGTTTAGTTTCAAATTTCAAAAATACAACAAATGGTCAACAAAAGTCAACTGTTGGTGTGGATTTGATTTCTGGAATTCAGAGCACTATTGGAAGCAAAGTAGTTGTGGAAACTTGGTTTAGTGTCTCAGGGGAGACTATAGGTTGAATCTTGGTCCTTGGTTCATGATTTTATTCTTGGAAGCAATTGTAAGCTTACTTTACCATTTCTACCTATTTACTATATAAGCTACTATTCTTGTTCATATTTGTGTGAATTTTGTTTACTAAGTGTATTTAAGTATTTTTAGAACTTAATATTGTTAGTTGGTTTGATAAAATTCCATTGTTCTCATAGTTGTTAACTTCACTGCCATTTTTAGCTTTTTAGTGAGTTTTAAGTTGTTGTTTTTGCTTTTGTTTTTATACTTAGTTAAGTTTAATATACTAGTATGAATGCTTACATTTTAGTTTCATGGTTTGAATTGGTTATTAGCCTTGAAAATCTCAGTTACAAGTTTATAAAGGAGTGTTCGGATGATCTGGTTTAAGGGACTCAGAGCTGGTTTTGTTTATTGATTGTTGTTGAAACAGGTCATCTTAGATCTAAATAGGATAAGTAAACTAAAAATCTCAGGCCTTATTAGTTAAAAAGTCAAATCATAGTGAATTGCACCTACACAGTTGACTGTGTAGGTTTTTGAGAACCATTACCACTCAAATCTTTGCAAAATTGTTCAAGTTAGCTTATTTTAGTTTCCTTGTAACTTCTAATATCATAACTAATCAGTAAACCTAGATCTAATCTCACCAAAGTCAACGCAAGTAGTTTTCATTCAAAAGTCAAAAAGTGTATTGGTCAAAAATCCCATTTCTTGCATGAATTTTATGGATTTTTGTGTTTGATTTTAGGCTTTGAAACTTCTTGGGTGGTTAATCTACCAGCTAATCTTGAGATTCCCATACTTGTTATAATTTTGTAAATTTTCTTATGGACCAAATTGCCCCTCAAAGTAGGCTGCAAGGCAAGACCTCTGCCCTGTGCGGCAGACCACCCAGTCATCACTACACTTTTGATGGTTGATTGTGGCCACCTCAGTGGGTCCCACTGATCCATTTTGGGTTCTCCCAACCCCCCTCCTGGCAAGCTTCAAGTTTTGACCAATAGTTTGACCTTAGACCCTGTGGACCCCACTTGAAACAACCTCAAAAATCTGTCCCATTTCTTTCTCAATTTCTAAATAAGCAAGTGCTTATTTTGGTCTCTTTGGCTTATTCACATAGCTTATTTAAGTGAATCTTGCCCAAACTTGTTCATATAACTCAGTTGAATCAAAATCCACCATGGTGGACCCCACATAAGATCATTTGTGCTTAATTCCTTGTCTAGTCAAAGAAAGTCAGCTGTTGGACTAATAAGCACTAAAAGTGCTTATTTCTGAGTTTCATAAAAAGTGTTTTTATAAAAGTTGTTAGTTTTTAGTGTAAAAATAGTTTGGAAAAAGAAAAAACACAAAAAACCAAATTTAATTTTAGTGATAGCTTCTATTTAATAGAAATTATATTTTTAATTTTCTTTTTAGCTTATTTATAAGCACTCTAGCATTTTTATATTTTTATTAAATCTCTTTTATATTAAATTAATTTTAGAAATTTTTCCAGATTTTTCTTTTGTCATTTAGTGGTTTTTAGAATTAATTTTAGTTTAATTACTTATTAATTAATATTAAATAATTAAATAGCATAATTAGATTTTATAAAGTAACACCTAGTTTTTATAATTTTTCTAGCTTTTATATAAGTAAAAACATTTTTAGGAATTTTTCTAGAATTTCTACTGTTCATTTTCTATTTTTTTTATAATATAATTAGTTTAATTGGTAATTAATAAATAATTAGAATACTAATTAGTAAATTAGTTTAAAAATACATAAAATCAACTTTTTATAATTTTTAGGATTCCTGTGATGGTTAAGTAGATTTATAAAAATCTTCTTAATTATCTAAGTCTTTTTAGTAATTTGTAATAATTTAAATCAATATAATTAGTTAAATAATAAGTAATTAGTAATTAATTAATAATAAATAATTAAATAGTGTAAAAATAATTTTCTTTTTCTAAAAATTTTCTTTGTTCATTAGGATTGTAAAAATAATAATTTCACACTCGTAGCCTTTTCAGTTCATCAGTTGTACTTTCTTTCACGTTCGTCAGTGTATGTTTTTAATTAAAACGTACATTTTTAGGTTTTAGCTCGTTCCTCCTTAATCTTAATTCCAGTAATTACTCACATAGCTTTCCTAAGCTATTTCTATTCATAATTTCCAAATAATTCTCATTACAACCCTTTTCTGTGAATAATCACCCGATCACAAGCACACAAAAGCACAATTCACACCTCGTCGGGACATAACGCCTGGTGATACTCTATATTACCCGGAAGCATTGGTCTAGGTAGTTTGACTATATTGACCACATTTGTGGTTGACTTTAGTTGACTACTTCTGAGCCAATCAAAATTTGGCGCCGCTGCTGGGGAGGTGTGCGCGTTTCTGTAGCGTCTTTTGAGATTAGTGATATTTCACCATCATCACTGTACAAATACCATCACTTTTGTAAATTTTAAATCAAAACATAAAAAAGTCATTAACACTTTTCCTAAAGTGTTAAAACACCAAAAAAATAAAAAACAACAAAACAGATCGTTACGTTGTCTATATTGTGTTTCTTTTAAGGTGATTCTTAAAGAAATACGATTTTGGTAAACGAAACGATACAAAAATATTGTCCAAAAGTTTTTGACCCATACACAAAAACCCAAAAACATCTGTCTTTTCTTGTGAATAACAATAATACATAAAAACAAACCGTCGCAAACCAAGACAGAACACCTACCAACTGGGGGTGTGGACATAATAAGTTCCCAAACCAAAGATTTAAAACTTGCCTTTGTATCCCTGTGAGTGGTGTATCTTTCTTAAAGAAGCCACTTGCTTGTGATTATTGGTTTAAGTTCACTGTTGATTTGCCTCGATCTTGTTTTATTGAAATTTTGTGTTAGTGCATGCGCACTCGTTCACAATCGAAACGAAATCGTCAACTAAGAAACATAACTGAGTTACGTCCTATTGTTGAGGATCCAGTTCCGAAAATGGACGGAAACGACAACCTAGAACCACCCAAGGATGATGCAGCTCCTGATCTCCGAACGATGGAGGAGTTGTGTCAACCCACGATGCAAGGAAGGGGAGGACCCATTGCTTCCCTTGACATTGCGGCCACTGATTTTGGACTTAAGCATCATATGATACAACAAGTCCAGAATTCATGCCAATTCCATGGTTTACCTGGTGACGAAGCAAACAAGTATCTTGATAAATATCCTATCATCACCCAAAGCATGAAGCAAAACGGTGTCACCGATGATGCCCTTCGTCTATGTCTCTTCCCCTATTCTCTGACTCATCATGCCACTGCATGGTTTGATCGACTTCCCAAAAATTCGATTCACACTATCGATGAGATGGTCACTAAATTTTTAGCCAAATACTTTCCACCATCCATGGTTACCAAGTTGCGTAATGACATTAGCAACTTTCGTCAGCTTCCCAACGAATCTTTATTTGAAGCTTGGGAACGCTATAAGCTTGCGATTGATCGGTGTCCTAACCACAATATGTTTCAAGTCACCATTATAGATACCTTCTATAATGGTTTGACCTTGAGACACTGAGATATCCTCAATGCTGCTGCTGGAGGGATCTTTATGAAAAGGCGTCCAGAAGAGTGCTACGACCTCATTGAGAACATGACTGCTCACCATAACTTTTGGGATTCCTTAGCCGAGAGGGATGCGTCATGTAGTTCTATCACTCCAGCATCCTCATCCTCTGAAATAGCGGTTCTCGCTAAAAGGATGGATGATATCTCTACGGCTATGTTGAGAATGAACCAAACTATGCAAAATCAACAAGTTCAAAATCAACAAGCCAAAGCTGTAAATCAAAGTTGTGAAACTTGTGGAGGTCCACATCCCTACTTCGAGTGTCCAGCCACCGGTGGCTACACTCAAGAGAACGTATACGCTGCTCAGGGTTCCTATAATTCGGGAGGTAATGGCTACCAACCGCAAGGGGACCGCAATCTTCTAAGCTATCGTTCTAACAATTTCCTTGGACCACCCGGTTTCAATCAAAACAATAATGTCCAAATCAATCGTAACCAGAACCAAAATCAGAATCGAACAAACCAAGGTTACCAAAATCCGGGAAATGTCAGTCAAAACCAAAACCAGGGTTTCCATCCTAATCAAAACCAAGGTTTCCAAAATCAAGGAAACTATAATCGAAACCAAGGTCAAAACAACTTTCAGGGAAACAACTCTCATGGATATGGCAACCAACATCAGGGAAATTTTCAAAACCACGGTTCCCATCAAAATAACCGGGTCCGGAACTTTCCCAATCAAAATCAAGCCATCACTCCTACTACTCAGCATTTCCCTAATCCAGCTCCTCCTAACCAAACTCGAGCAATTGTCCCAACTGGCCCATTAAACGATGAGTTGTTGAAACAATTCATGAAATCTCAGGAGGAGATGAACAAAGTGATAATGACTCAGATCGCAGACATTAACAAGTCTTTAAATGATCAACCCTCGGGCTCAACACGATCGCTAACCCGAGGGGCGATGCTAAGGCGATCACAACACGAAGTGGTACTTCATATGATGAACCTGCGATTCCTACTACCCCTTCTTCCTCTCCTCCAAAGGTAGTGGAACGTGAACCTGAGGTGACAAAGGACAAGGTGCAACCTACTTGCTCACGAAGTACAGCACACGTCCAACCTCAGGATATTCCTGAAACCAGATGTAAGCCTGGAGTTGTCTTTGAACCACCAGAAACTCCAGTGGACAACCCTAAATCCAAAACTTCTATTCCCTTATCCATCACGTCTCAGTGAACAAAAGCTCCGCGAAAAAGCTAATCGCCAAATGGATAAATTTTTCCAAATCTTCCAAGATTTGAACTTTGACATTAGCTTCGCGGATGCTATTCTCTTGATGCCCAAGTTTGCATCGACAATCAAAAATCTGTTAAGTAATAAGGAAAAACTCTTTGAGATGGCAAGAACTCCTCTGAATGAGAACTGCTCTGCAGTTCTTTTGAAAAAGCTTCCTGAAAAGCTTGGAGACCCCGGGAAATTTCTCATTCCTTGTACTTTTCCGGGTATGGTTGAATGCTTCGCCTTGGCCGATCTAGGTGCTAGCATTAACCTGATGCCATATTCTATGTGGAAGAAACTCTCTATTCCCGAACTTACTCCTACGTGCATAACTTTAGAGCTTGCTGATCGTACAATTTCTTGTCCACTTGGCATTGTCGAGGACGTGTTTGTTAGAGTGGGAAAGTTCCATTTTCTGGCAGATTTTGTGATTGTTGACTTTGATGCCGATTCAAGGGTCCCTCTCATTCTTGGAAGGGGATTCCTTAGAACTGGGCGTGCTCTCATCGATGTATTTGAGCAAGAGATCACATTGCGTGTTGGAACGGAAGCCATTACCTTCAACCTCGATCAAACTTCGAGGTAATCCTCTAATTATGACTTTGAATCGGTAAACCGAATAGATGTCATCGATGTAGCTGCTGAGGAGTACGCTCAAGAGATTCTAGGTTTCATTGATATTTCTTCGAGTGAAAATCTCACTCAATCTTCTCATCCCATCATAGCCAATTCTTCTCCTTCCCTCACTCCGTTTGAGGGAAGTGACTTCATCTTAGAAGAAATTTGAGGCCTTTCTCAAAAGTGACTCGATTCCCGATGGAATCGATAACCAAGAGATTGACCTCGAGAGGGATATTCTCCTACTTGAGAAATTATTAAACGAAGATCCCTCTCCTCTTCCTGTTTTACCACAAACACTTTATAAAGAGGAAGTCAAAAATGTTGAGAAAACTGATGACTTCCCTGAGGTTGAACTTAAGGACTTGCCGCCTCATCTTGAGTATGCATTTCTGGAGGGTGATGATAAATTACCCGTCATAATTGCCAAAGATTTAAGTGTTGAGGAAAAGGCTGCTCTCATAAAGGTTTTGAAGTCACATAAACAAGCAATTGCTTGGCGACTCTCCGACATCAAGGGCATTGACCCTGAATTTTGTATCCACAAGATTTTAATGGAGGACGACTTCAAACCTGCAGTCCAACAACAAAGAAGGGTGAATCCAAAAATTCATGAGGTAATCAAACAAGAAGTTTTAAAACTTCTTGATGCCGGATTGATTTACCCTATCTCGGACAGTCCTTGGGTTAGCCCAATTCATTGTGTTCCAAAAAAGGGTGGCATTACTATTGCCACAAACGAGGAAAATGAGTTGATTCGAACTCAATTGGTTACGGGATGGCGTGTCTGCATTGACTATTGCAAGTTAAATGACGCCACTCGTAAAGATCATTTTCCTTTGCCCTTTATGGATCAGATGCTTGAGAGATTAGCGGGGAATGAGTATTATTGCTTCCTCGATGGTTTCTCGGGTTACTTTCAGATTCCCATTTATCCGCAAGATCAGGAAAAGACCACTTTCACGTGCCCCTATGGAACTTTTGCTTATAAATGTATGCCATTTGGCTTATGTAATGCTCCGGGCACGTTTCAAAGATGTATGATGACCATATTTTCTGACATGATCGGGAAAACTATGGAGGTCTTTATGGACGATTTTTCGGTCATTGGGGATTCGTTTCAATCATGTCTCTCCCATTTAGACAGCATGCTAAAACGTTGTGAAGACACAAAGTTATGTCTAAATTGGGAGAAGAGTCACTTTATGGTCAAAGAGGGCATTGTCCTCGGCCATAAAATTTCAAAGAACGGGATTGAGGTTGACAGAGCCAAAGTTGATGTCATCGCAAAATTACCTCATCCCACTACCGTCAAGGGTATTAGGAGCTTTTTGGGTCATGCCGGTTTCTATCGTAGGTTTATTCAAGATTTTTCTAAAATCGCCCGGCCTATGACCCATCTCCTCGAAAAGGATGCTCCTTTTATCTTCTCCCCCGAGTGCATCGAAGCTTTTGAAACATTAAAGAAAAAGCTTACTGAGGCACCGATTCTTGTTACCCCCGATTGGGACTTGCCCTTCGAGCTCATGTGTGATGATAGTGATTATGCGATAGGGGCAGTCTTGGGGCAACGAAAAACAAAACACTTTCAGCCTATACACTATGCAAGCAAGACAATGACCGAGGCTCAAAGTCATTACACCACCACTGAAAAAGAATTATTAGCTGTGGTGTATGCCTTTGAAAAATTCCGGCCATACTTGATATTGACCAAAAGCATAGTGTATACGGATCACTCGGCTTTGAAGTACCTTTTTGCAAAACAAGATGCAAAGCCGAGGCTTCTCCGTTGGGTTCTCCTCCTACAGGAATTTGATATCATTATTCGTGATAAAAAAAAAAGAGCTGAGAACCTAGCTGCTGATCATCTCTCCCGATTGGAAAACCCCCACCAAGATGTCTTCGAGAGGAAAGAAATTAATGAAACATTCCCTCTCGAGACACTCAATGCGGTTACCTTTCGTGGAGACTCTATTACCCCATGGTTTGCCGACTTTGCAAACTACCTTGCGGGTAACTTTGTGGTGAAAGGGATGTCGTCCCAACAGAAAAATAAATTCTTCAAAGATGTAAAACATTACTTCTGGGATGACCCCTATCTTTTCAAAATATGTGTGGATCAAGTCATCCGGCGGTGTGTTTATGGCCAAGAAGCCACTAAAATTCTTAAGGTTTGCCATGCTGGTCCCACGGGGGGCCACCACAATCCAAACTACACCGCCAAAAAGGTGTTTGACTCTGGTTTCTTTTGGCCCTCGATTTACAAGGATGCCCAGGAATTAGTCAAATTCTGTGACGCTTGTCAACGTCACGGGAATATTTCACAAAAAAATGAAATGCCTCAAAATGCAATTCAAGTTTGTGAAATCTTTGACGTTTGGGGCATCGATTTTATGGGGCGATTTTCGTCTTCTCATGGCAACAAATACATACTCGTGGCTGTTGACTACTTGTCAAAATGGGTTAAAGCGAAAGCTTTACCCACAAATGATGCCCGAGTAGTTGTGAAATTTTTTAAAGCTCTTTTCGCTCGATTTGGAACTCCACGTGCTATTATCAGTGATCGTGGTACGCATTTTTGCAATGACAAATTTGATAAAGTCATGCAAAAGTATGGTGTAACTCACCGTCTTTCTACTGCGTACCACCCACAAACAAGCGGACAAGTAGAAGTTTCCAATCGAGGAATTAAGAGAATTTTAGAAAGAACCGTAGGTGAAAATCGTGCATCGTGGTCGGATAAATTAGATGATGCACTTTGGGCTTTCCGTACGGCTTACAAAACAACCATTGGGTGTACGCCTTACAAACTTCTGTACGGGAAAGCGTGCCATCTTCCGATCGAGCTTGAGCATAAAGCCTATTGGGCCCTCAAGCATGCAAATTTTGACCTCAAAAATGCGGGTGATCATCGGAAAGTTCAACTGAATGAATTAAATGAACTTCGTGATCAAGCTTACGAGAACTCTTTGATCTATAAAGAAAAGACAAAGAACATTCATGACTCAAAAATCAAGAACCGCGTTTTTAACGTTGGTGATCGAGTCCTTCTTTTCAACTCTAGACTCAAGATCTTCTCGGGAAAGCTTAAGACCCGATGGACTGGCCCATTCACTATCGCTAAGGTTTATCCTTATGGCACCGTCGAATTATCTCAAAATGACGGTCCGAATTTCAAAGTGAATGGGCATCATTTGAAACATTACTTTGGAGAGGACATACCATCCATGGTTGTCCCGGATCTCCAAACTTTCTCCAAGGACAATTGAATTTGGGGATTGAGTCAAGCTAGCGACTCGATGAACAAAAACAATAGCACAATACGGGTTTTCACCCGTAGCTCTGATTTCTTTCTACTTTCTACCATCTAAGTGTGGGGGAATGGCCAACCCCTCGCTGTTTGAAAATATATATATGTATATAAGTTCCAAAAAAAATAAAAAATAAATAAAGATGTGTATATATAGAAATAAAGTGAAATATGGTGTTTCCACAGTTAGATTCGAATATTGGCTTTTTACGTTCAAAGAGTCGGCATAATAGCCGGGACTTTGAATATTGAGGACAATATTCATTTCTAAGTGTGGGGGAGGGGGGGAATTCTAGCGAATTTTATCAAAATATATCTTCTAGTACCCCCGTTTTTGGCCAAAATTTTCAAAAATTTTTCACTTTATTTCAAAATTTTTGTGGTTATCAGTCCGCCATGTCTAACCGACAAAGGGATTGGCTAATCCAGGAGCAAACGGCTCTTGGTAAAGATAACTTAAATCCGTTGACGGCTTGCAATTTGCCCAAAATTGTATGGTACCTCAACTCGCCATATCTTAAAAAGTGAATGAGTTGGCTAGCCCGCAAGATTATGGCTTATGGTAAAGGCAGTGGAAAAACCATAATTGGTAATCAGCTCACCAAGATGTTGACTGTGTCCATCAAGAGTTGGCTAGTCCAGGAGCAAACGGCTCTTGGTAAAGACAAATCAAAACTGTTTAAAGCTGGTGGTTTGCTAAAAATCACATGGTTATCAAGTGGACCATAGTTCTTATTTGAATCGAAACATTTGGCTACCCCAGAAGTGATGGCATTTGGTAAAGAGATTTCAAATCCATCAAGTTTTCCAAAAAGATTGCTAGGGACTAGCAATAGTCTAGTGTGGGGGATTGATGAGTGCTCAAACACTCATCATTTTTGTCGTATTTAAACTGCCAAAACATACAAAAACAATCAAAAAGTCATCAAAATACTAAAATTATCCCAGGGATTGTGTTTTATGTGTTTTAAATGCAAAATGAGCAAAAACAAATGAAAAATGATCAAAGTTTGCAATATTGGCAATTTCAGTCCCCCAAGCTTCAAAATTTGTCAAAAATAGTCCCTATGCATTTATTTTGAAAGAAAAGTTAACCCAAGTCCTTCAAAAATCAAAAGTTATCAAAAATGGACTTTGGGTGAAAAGTTTGGAAAATCTACATGTTTGGTCCCCTGGAGTTTGAAAATTTGCAGAAAAGGTCACTGGGATTTTTAAATGGAAAAATTTGTTTATGGTCCTTGTATCATTGGAGTTTGGCAACAATGGTCCTTGTGAATACTTTGGAAAACCAACATCTACAGCCCCTCATGTTTGGTAGAATTTCATTTTTGGTCCTTGTTATTCACTACTAAACCAACCGGACCCTTAATAACTCAAACCCAAACCAAACACTAAACCAAACCCAAAACACAACCACAGCCCATCCTCCTTATCACTCCAGGCCCAAACATCCACCTTGGCCCATCTCACTCACCAGCCCATCTCACTCACCAGCCCACCTCACTTAAAATAAAAAACCACCCCGTCCATTTTATTAACTCCCCCAAGTCAAACCATTTGACTTCCTCCCCCCCCCCCCCAACCTGCTACTGCAAACAACCATACCTCCAACTCACCTTCACCTCTCCATGTCCCCTCCTCTTCCACATAATCCAAAAAACCTTAATTGTCCCTGAAATCTTCCAAGTTAACTCAGAAAAAGTGGGAAAGAGAAATTGGCGCCAAAAATATATTTAAAAGCTGAGATTGCTCTAAAAGGATCCAATGGCTGAAATTGTTGATGGGATTTAATCAAAGGCATGTAGGCAACCAAAGAAGTCAATATATAGAAGAGGGAAGCAAGAGAGTTGGCTATCTAGTATAATTTAGCATAATTTTAGGTCAAATAGTAAAGTTTGTAATTTCTATTGTAATTTTTAAGTTTTCTAGTGTAAAATTCAGTCAATCAAGTATATTTTGAATCTTTTTAAGTAATGAATCCAAGTATCTCAGTTTGAATTTCATTTTGTACAAATTTCTTTCAAAATTTCAATTATGAGTTAATGCTAGTTTTAGTTGTTATGATGGACTGAAATAAGATATATAAGCTCCCAGAAAGCTTGTAAAAGCTTTTAGTAACATTAAAACTTGGTTTAGTTTCAAAATTCAAAAATACAACAAATGGTCAACAAAAGTCAACTGTTGGTTTGGATTTGATTTCTGGAATTCAGAGCACTATTGGAAGCAAAGTAGTTCTGGAAACTTGGTTTAGTGTCTCAGGGGTGACTATAGGTTGAATCTTGGTCCTTGGTCATGGTTTTATTCTTGGAAGCAATTGCAAGCTTACTTTACCATTTCTACCTATTTACTATATAAGCTACTATTCTTGTTCATATTTGTGTGAATTTTGTTTACTAAGTGTATTTAAGTATTTTTAGAACTTAATATTGTTAGTTGGTTTGATAAAATTCCATTGTTCTCATAGTTGTTAACCTTACTGCCATTTTTAGCTTTTTAGTAAGTTTTAAGTTGTTGTTTTTGCTTCTGTTTTTATACTTAGTTAAGTTTAATATACTAGTATGAATGCTTACATTTTAGTTTCATGGGTTGAATTGGTTATTAGCCTTGAAAATCTCAGTTACAAGTTTATAAAGGAGTGTTTGGATGATCTGGTTTAAGGGACTCAGAGCTGGTTTTGTTTATTGATTGTTGTTGAAACAAGTCATCTTAGATCTAAATAGGATAAGTAAACTAAAAAACTCAGGCCTTATTAGTTAAAAAGTCAAATCATAGTGAATTGCACCTACACAGTTGAGTGTGTAGGTTTTTGAGAACCATTACCACTCAAATCTGTGCAAAAGTGTTCAAGTTAGCTTATTTTAGTTTCCTTGTAACTTCTAATATCATAACTAATCAGTAAACCTAGATCTAATCTCACTAAAGTCAAAGCAAGTAGTTTTCATTCAAAAGTCAAAAAGTGTACTGGTCAAAAATCCCATTTCTTGCATGAATTTTATGGATTTTTGTGTTTGATTTTAGGCTTTGAAACTTCTTGGGTGGTTAATCTACCAGCTAAACTTGAGATTCCCACCTTGTTATAATTTTGTAAATTTTCTTGTGGACCAAATTTCCCCTCAAAGTAGGCTGCAGGGCAAGACCTCTGCCCTGTGCAGCAGACCACCAAGTCACCACCACACTTTTGGTGGTTGATTGTGGCCACCTCAGTGGGTCCCACTGATCCATTTTGGGTTCTCCCAACCCCCCTCCTGGAAAGCTTCAAGTTTTGACCAATAGTTTGACCTTAGACCCTGTGGACCCCACTTGAAACAACCTCAAAACTCTGTCCCATTTCTGTCTCAGTTTCTAAATAAGCAAGTGCTTATTTTGGTCTCTTTGGCTTATTCACATAGCTTATTTGAGTGAATCTTGCTCAAACTTGTTCTTATAACTCAGTTGAATCAAAATCCACCATAAAAAAGTGTTTTTGTAAAATTTGTTAGTTTTTAGTGTAAAAATAGTTTGGAAAAAGAAAAAACATAAAAAACCAAATTTAATTTTAGTGATAGCTTCTATTAATAGAAATTATCTTTTTAATTTTCTTTTTAGCTTATTTATAAGCACTCTAGCATTTTTATATTTTTATTAAATCTCTTTTATATTAACGTAATTTTAGAAATTTTTCCAGATTTTTATTTTGTCATTTAGTGGTTTTTAGAATTAATTTTAGTTTAATTAATTATTAATTAATATTAAATAATTAAATAGCATAATTAGATTTTATAAAGTAACACCTAGTTTTTATAATTTTTCTAGCTTTTATATAAGTAAAAACATTTTTAGGAATTTTTCTAGAATTTATACTGTTCATTTTCTATTTTTTTATAATATAATTAGTTTAATTGGTAATTAATAAATAATTAGAATAATAATTAGTAAATTAGTTTAAAAATACATAAAATCAACTTTTTATAATTTTTAGGATTCCTGTGATGGTTAAGTAGATTTATAAAAATCTTCTTAATTATCTAAGTCTTTTTAGTAATTTGTAATAATTTAAATCAATATAATTAGTTAAATAATAAGTAATTAGTAATTAATTAATAATAAATAATTAAATCGTGTCAAAATAATTTTTCTTTTTCTAAAAATTTTCATTGTTCATTAGGATTGTAAAAATAATAATTTCACACTCGTAGCCTTTTCAGTTCATCAGTTGTACTTTCTTTCACGTTCGTCAGTGTACGTTTTTAATTAAAACGTACGTTTTTAGGTTTTAGCTCGTTTCTCCTTAATCTTAATTCCAGTAATTACTCACATAGCTTTCCTAAGCTATTTTTGTTCATAATTTCCAAATAATTCTCATTACAACCCTTTTCTGTGAATAATCACCCGATCACAAGCACGCTAAAGCACAATCCACACCTCGTCGGGACCTAACGACCTGGTGATACTCTATATTACCCGGAAGCATTGGTCTAGATAGTTTGACTATATTGACCACATCTGTGGTTGACTTTAGTTGACTACTTCTGAGCCAATCATTAAGCGATTGAAGAAGAGTCGTATTCCTCTTGTGAAAGTTCGTTGGAATTTCAAGAGAGGACCGGAGTATACTTGGGAACGCGAGGACGAGTTTAAACGCAAGTACCCAAATCTTTTCAAAGCCGGGACTGGCAACTCAAACTAAATTCGGGACGGATTTTTAAATAAGATGTATGTGATGTAACCCCCGGTACTTTTTCTAAAACCTATTACTAGCCAAATATTTATTTTCGTACCTGAGACACATTTAAAACTTTTATTTTGTGATTATTTGGGCTTGAGAAACGTGAGATATATTGGAAATGAGAACTTTATTCCTTGATTGACTCAGCACAACCTAGAACACTCGAATTGTATTGCATTTGCCAAATTATTTGAATTATTTTGAGTTTTGGAAAAATTCTGAAGTTTATGCTTGATTTTATTGGAAAAATTATTTCGTGAACAATGGCGCAAGTTTTGTAAATTTTTGAGTCCGTTTGCTATGTCGTATGGACCCCGGAGCGTATATCGTTAGAAGTTTATTACGTTGGCAACTTTGGTCCCCCAATTACCCACTACATTTACCTAATACTTTCTTTTATTACCAAACACACCCTATACTTTTTCCCACATATATATACCCCACTACACCCCCATTTTCTCATTTTTACAAATATAAAACACACACACCACACTCCCTCTCTCTCCCCTCTCTCTCGTCCGCCGCCCGACTCACCGGAGCACCCACCGCCGGCCATATTCCGGCCACCAGAATATTTTTCCGGCCACCTAAAAATAAAACTTTTTATATTTTATAGATTGGGACGTCCCCGTTCCGGTTGTACAAGCCGATTTAATAAAATCCGTCTCTAACCCCCTCAACCCACCATCACTGCAGCACACCTCACCACCACCGCCACCACCGAGAGTCTCCGCCGCCACCACCGCCATCCTACTACCGGTAAACCACCACCCCGCCGCTCCTTTTTCTTATTTTGGTTTTTATTTTTAAAACCCTAATTTTTATTTTTAATTAAATCTGAATTTTTATATAAAATCTTTTATAAAAATGTTTTTAATATTTTTAAACTCAAACTTGTGTGGGATTTCTTCTTGGTTCTCGTTTGACCCGTTGACCGCGACTCGGAATGGACTCACCGAGTCAACTCGTGACTCGGTGAGGGTCTTGGTGATATTCTTGTTGTTGTTTAGTGGATGACGAGGATCCGTTTTGTTTGTTTGTGGTTCGGCAGCCGAGAACCACCACCACCGAGCCATGGGTGGTGGTGGGGGGTGAGTTTATATATTATTGTTATTATTGTTTGGGTGTTTGGATTGGATTTGGATCGGATTTGGTTGTTTGGTTTGAGCCGAGGAGAGGGTATGACTCGATTTGGATTTGGTTTAGTTTCGGGTTTATTTTTATTTGACTTGGGTTGATTTTTAGAGTTATTATTATTGTGGCGATTATTTTGAGTATTGGTTTGATTTCTAAGTCTCGGGATTACGATATGGGTTAAATGGTAAAAACTAATAAAACGGATAATAATATATATGAAATCTAAAATGAAATTGATATAGTTAAGTGGACTTGATATTGGACATATTTCCATTCTTATGACATTGTGAGCTTGAATTGGACGTATTGGATTTATGGCCTTGGTTATTTGGATATTATAGACCCTTTGGTACACGAGATGGTACGGTACGTTAGGCCCGTAAAGATCTTAACGTACCTGGAACACGAACAAATACAAAATGGTCGATAAAACTAAACAACTAATGGACTACGCAAATCATATATCCAATCATATTTATCTATATATTAATATCGTTTAAAAATAAAGAGTCGTTGACTCGGGAAATGTTATATAAACGGGTAGGTCATGCCGAAATTTTATAAAATTCTTTATTAACTTAAATCATTTTACCAAACATTATTATTATTTCAAAACCTTTTTATTTCAACATTATTTTGGGAAAACGGGTAAAATCCGAGACTTGTTGTTTACGTGTTATTATTTATCTTTATTTGAGTGTTTCTTCTATTTTTATTTCTTTTCTTTCCATTTCTTTTCGACGACTTTCTTCGAGGAGTTCTTTCGTCTTTCTTGCGTATTTGGTCGTTTCACCGACTTATTTCTTTTCTAATTTTCTTGTCTCCCACACGAGACTTTACGAAATCTATTTCTTTCAAATGCCATTGTATTTACAAAACTTTTACTCAAGCATTGTTTATTGAGATATTTGAGTATAGTTCTGATTTATGTCATTTATATTGATTAGGTTGTGCTGAGGTTCATTTGTTGTGACGCATTATTGATTGGTTACTATATCTCGTTTCCTGCTACTGCTATTGTTAAGGTGTGATTCATAGCCCCGCTTTTTATATTTTAATTATTTATAAACCCATGGGGTGAGACACATGCTTTAAATGTTTTCTGAGCACAAGTATTTTTGGTATACTTTTCCTGAATGATATATATATTTCCTGACGATGTGCTAAGTAGCTTGTCTTGCCAGAAAGACCCTCAGATCATGAGCCATTAGTCACTTGCGAGTGAACGCGAACTTAGTTTATAGGCCTATAGGATTGACCATCCCGCCCGGTTGTCAAGGGCTTGGCAATGCGGGTGTACTACTTTCGATTTTACTGGGTATTGGCAAGTACCGGGCCTTGGGGGCACTTTATATTATGAAATTCCGCGGTTATTGTTTATGTCAGTACAAAGTTACTAACGATTGGTTTGGTTAACGTTTGTGTGTCATGAGCTTAGTACCATCAACCGTATATATGCACGTATTGCCTCTACATATTGGGTGTTACCTTGATTTCCCTGGTATTTGCATTTGTTGCTTATATCGTATGATTAAAACCTTGTGCTCAACTTATTATTTTAAACCTATGGGTTACACTCAACCTTTGTGTTGACTTTTAAGCATGTGTTTCTCAGGTACTACTACTAATTAGACTTGGAGCTTTATGACATGGGCTTGGTGGAGTGGCAAGGTCGATGGTGTCTTTCTGTCAAGGCAGCTTTATTATCTTTTCTATCTTTACTTTCATATCATTCGTAAAACCTTGGTGTGTCTTACTTATTTTCGCTGCTAAACTTTGTTAAATGTTTTCCGCTGCTAAACTTTGTAAACTTTCCGCTACAAACTCTATTTTACTTTTTCGGCTGCTACTTTGATTTAAGAGTCCTTGTACTCTAAACGGTTTATAATTCGAATGATATGTTTTGCAACATTTATAAACATCTCATATTGTGGTCGTTAGCTATAAATGTGCTTGGTTTCTATTTGCGTAGTGCCCCCAGCATGTCAGCTGCCGTATTTTGAGTTGGGGGTGCTACAACACATTTGGCACGGGAAATGAATTGGTACCAAATACACATTTGGCACTAGATATAAAAGTGTGATGAATGCCAATTTGGAACGAAAGATTGTTAGTCGTGCCAAATACCTCACTCATGGCACCACAAAGTTAAACCGTCCCATGAACCATGCCAAATACTATTTAGCACGGTTTTAACCCAACCTAACGCTGCGTTCTCGAGTTTTTCTAGGTGGGAATAGAAATGATGTGAAAAGAAGAGAAAAGAAATGAAAAAGAAAGGAAAGAAAGTTGATTTTATATTTCGTGTTCTTGAGTTGAAATGAAAGGAAAGGAAATGAAATAATGTTGTGTTCTCGAGTTGGGAAGAAAAGAAAGAAAAATAGACATAATTACATTTATGCACTTTTAGATATGTTCATTTTATCATAAGAGTCGAATATGAGTAAATATTGAAAGTTATATTGGTCATTATATACTAAATAGTGCGAGTGTAAAATACTTTCCGTCCAAATCCGCCCATATTTGGGCGGAAAATTCTTATAGGAAAATCACTAGAATTTTCCTATCATTTCCTTCCTGTTTCCTTTCTTTTCTGTCCAAAAAAAACTCGAGAACACAATAAAATTTCAATTTCCTATCATTTCCTTTCCTTTCCTTTTAAAAAATAACTCGAGAACGGAGCGTAAATGTATTTGGCACCCTCATATTTAGGACAGTGCCAAAATCGTGCCAAAGCCGTGCCAAATAGCATTTTTCTACCCTCCCAAATAGTTTTCCACCCTCCCAAATTGAGTATTTGGCGCAGTTTTCCACCCTCCCAAATACTGGTTTTTCTTGTAGTGGTTGTACCTTTGGAGATTGATTCATTTGATGTAACCAGCAACACAATGAGCCCGAGGTAGCTTCAAAGTGTGGTGTTTCGTTCTTTCTCTAGAACAGAGAATGAAATAGTCGTAATAAAGTTCATACTTACGTGTTCCCCCTTACTGAATAAAATTTATATTCATGACTGCAATTTGAATCATGATGAGAATGAAAAAATCAAGATGAACTGGGAGTTGGCAAGGAGGCTGTTGAAACTCCATCGAGCTTCCCCCACAGCTGGGGTAGAATTCTTTTACTATTTCTAGTTTATGTATGGATTGAATACCCTAAGACAACTTTATCGAATAAGTATGTTGCTATTTAGTTGTTGGTTGTGAATATGTTTGTGTTGCGAATGTTTACTTTACATACTGCCTATGTTGCTCACCAAATGCAATGGGAAGTTTGACTTTAGGAAGTCAAACTTGCAAATGGTAAAGGTTATTTGGCATTTGCATTTTGACTAACTAATGTCAAAATTGCCATTCCATTATTAAATCCAATTTAGAATGTGCACTTTTAACTTTCTAATGTAAATCTTGCAAAAACATTATTAAACAAGTCACATTTACCATTGTCAAGTTTGACTTTAGAAAGTCTAACTGAAAATGGTTAGCTGAAAATGGTTAGTGACCTTTACCATTTCCAGTTTGACTTTCTAAAGACGTAATTGCCAATGCCACTTGTGTGTCAAAAGTGGTCAAAAATATTTTTACACAATACGTATGACTTGTGATTGGATATGCAAAGGCACGAAAATAACCATACCTTATTTGTTATATGGCTTCATTTTGTATGTGTGTGTGTGTGTGTTTGCCAGTTTTTACGTATTTTAAGTAATGAATATATGTCTTTGACTTTCATATGGGTCGGTAAGGATTTAATGGGGTGCCATTAATTTTACACAAATTACACCGTAGGTCCCTAAGCTTCTAAACTCAATATAACATATTGTGAACACGTCACTAAATTATGGGCAAGAATTTTACATACGGCCACGAAAATGTAAACAACCTTAGGGACCAACTATGAAATAAAAAAGTTTATTAAACCCCTTCACCGTCTCTTCCCTTAGACGGTATTTACTTTTGCGCGTAACCCAATAAACCCATCCTCAGCCTTTTCCGCACACATTTCCCCATGGAAGATTTCTCAATGTT
Source organism: Artemisia argyi (assembly GCA_030686995.1). Classification (NCBI taxonomy): domain Eukaryota; kingdom Viridiplantae; phylum Streptophyta; class Magnoliopsida; order Asterales; family Asteraceae; genus Artemisia; species Artemisia argyi. Next base: position 117,453,302 of record CM060692.1, on the reverse strand, counting down.
GAATGAACTTATGGAAGTGGCCAATTCATCACGTTTACATGATCGTATGTGCCTATGGTTTAGTCAAGAAGTTGTTGAAGAAAGGTTTTTTAAAAACCTTACTCGTGCCGCTATTGATCATTTAAAGAGGCTGATACCAAAGCGTAGGGATCTGATTCAGGAGAATGAAGCTTTGGGATCGCGTGGTGTGGCACTTGACTATTTGGAGGCATTAAGAAAAACCCAGGCCAGGCAAATCGACCTACTTTGACGTTCGATCAAGATTTATGGTGAAGCTGATGCTGGTATTCGCATGCAGGAAGGTTATGTTAAGAAAATGGCTGAAAATAATTAGTGAAATGGGGTCTTTTGGGTATTTTCTGGGGTAGGTTAATGGTGTCTTTTAGGTTCTTGTTTTATGATTTTAAGGTTCTTCTTGTAGTCTACGTGCCACTATGATGAATATATAAATCTATATTTTAGCGTTTAATCTTCTTGTATTCTCCTTTTTTATGTACTGTTCGTATGACCAAAAACAAACACCCCTTTATGTCAGCATATCCAAAGACAGTGGTTTGAGGGCAAAATGCAAAGGCTTTTAATCATTAAATGTTATTGTATGAACAATGGTAAATTTATTATTAAAAAAAATTATATAGTGTTAGTGTTGACAGTGGGAGGGAACAAGCGAATAGCACAAACCAAACACCCCTTTTACGTACTGTTTCTATCGGCAAAAACCAAACACCCCATCATATGAGAAAAACCAAATACAGTGGCTATAAATTTTGTAACAGCAAAATCAAACACCCCTTTATTGACAACCTTAGTTGGTCCCTAAACTACCACTCTTGTTTGATTAACTAAAGTGTAGTTATAAATGTGTTTTGCCTATTATACCCTTGGGAATATACCAAAAAATGAGCGTTGACCAAGACCAAACTGGTCAAGGGATGCATTCGGCCTAAAAATCCCAAGGTTTGGACGTGTAAGGAATTATTGAAGTCAGCAAATAGATACTGCTAATGGATACTGCTGACAGGATTCTGCTGAAGCTTATATGGATTTTGCTGATGATCTGGATTCTGCTGAAGCATTAGTTTCTGCGGATATAGTTAATCCGTAGATAAGAGTTAGTTATTTTAGGATAAGATATGTAGAATATCTTCTAAAGTTTTATGAATATACGTTTCTTGTAAAAGAGGTTAGAGTTTCTTATAGTATAAAAGCAACCCAAGGTCATTGTATTCTGTACGTGTCAAAAATATTCTTAGTGAATAATAAAACGATCCATAGAGGATCAAAGTATTTAGTATACTATTTGTATTTATATTCCGCAATAGATACAAGCTAACAGAGATTGTCCATATAGTTTTGCTAGTGATTACATTAGTAAGTTATCGGTCCATTGGCTCAAGATCTATCAAGGGTAGATCCTACAAGTGGTATCAGAGCCACAGGAAAATCTATGTAATCAAACTTACCTTCAAAACCTTTTCATTCAGTATCCATGGGAGATACAGACTCTTCTGATGTCACTCAAAACAACGCCAACACTCTCACACAACAGCTTCAACAGGTTGCTTTTTCAAATAGCAATGCCAAGTTTTCCTATCTCAAGAAAGATGAGTATGAGATTTGGGCTATGAAGATGCAGAATTGGATTTATAGTGTTGAATTCAATCTATGGAATGTGATCTTGAATGGAAACAGTCCTAAAAAGACAGGAAAAGACCATAATGGCCTTGTTACCATCTATCCTCCTTCATCTGCTGAAGAAATCATTGCTGTACAAAGGGAGAACAAAGCAAGAACCATCTTGCTTCAAGCAATCCCAGATGATCACATGAGAGATTTTCACTTTCTTGATGATCCCAGAGACATCTGGTTGGCCATAAAAGCAAGGTTCGGGGGCAATGAGGAATCTAAAAGAATGAGAAAATCCATGCTTAAGTAGGAATTTCAGGAGTTCAGGATATCAGAGGAGGAGGGCATTCACAAGGGTTATGATAAGTTCCAAAAGATCCTGAGTCAGCTGCATCAGCTTCAAGCCAGACCAGATAATGAGGAAGTGAATTCCAAATTTCTAAGGGCTTTACCTCCTTCATGGTCTCAGGTCAGCATCTCATTAAAAACTAAAGGTGGCCTGGATTATCTCTCATTTGATGACTTGTATAACAAGCTCAGAGCCCTGGAGCTTGACATCAAGGGGCACTCCTCTTATACAGCAACTCCATCACACTCTGCATTTGTAAGCACTCATTCAAACAGAGTGTCACATGCTCCTAGTCCAAGCCCTTCCTCTACAACATTATCTTTCACATCTACTGGTCCAAAGAGTTATCCACAGACTAGTAATGTGATGGAAGATGTACTTCATTCGTTTGTTGATGACTATGATCAAAAGCAGCAACTAGCTTATAAAGATTTTGAGCAGATTGAAGAGCTAGCATTGGAAGAGTTGGACTTAAAGTGGAAAATGGCAATGCTTTCTCTCAAATTCAGAAGGTTTGAGCAAAAAGCTGGGAGAAAGCTCAATGTTAACGGAAGAGATCCAGCTCAATTTGACAAGAGAAAGGTGAAGTGCTATTCATGTGGAGAGATAGGACACTTTTCAAGAGAGTGCAAGGCTAAGAAGGCTGAAGACAATACAAGATACTCAGCCTACAAGAAAAAGGAGTTGGAAGCTGGAGATACAAAGGCTCTGGTAACTAATGTGGATGCCTGCATTGACTGGAATGAGCATGATACTGATGATGCTGCAAGCAGTACTTCTCAATAAATCTCCTGCCTGGCTAGTTGTGATACTGAATTTGCCTTCATGGGCATATCTCCTCAGGTATCTGATTGTGTTTTTGGGTGTGATATAAAATATAATGCTCTTAAAGAAGCTTATGATGACATGGAACCAAAATATAAAACCAGTTTTATTGAGGCTCAATAAGAAGCTGTTAAAACATTAGAAAAACAAAAGGTTTGGTTTCAACAGAATCAATTGGCTTATGAGGAGAAAATTAGAGTGCTAAAAAGGGATTTAGAGATGACTAGTAATGAGTTAAATTTTTCTGAAAAAGGAAAGGCTAGAGTGGAATTAGAGAAACAAGTTTTGCAAGATAAGTTTGATAACGAAGTGGCTAGGCATAAAGAATGGCTAATTTCAGGTGATAAGTTAGCTAGTTTGCTCTATAGTAGTCAGTCTGTAACATCTGAGATAGGTTTAGGTTTTCAGAAATATGTAGGTGCAGAGGTACACCATAATTCAGATAAGAAAAGTAAGTATAACCCTGAACCTATAAAATTCTTAAAAGAAGGTGAGATGCATGCAGTTCTAGAACCAATTAGAGGAGTATTTATGCCAACCACCACTACCTCAGACTTTGATGGTTTACATCATTTGTATGGAAAAAAGTCAGGTGACTTGCCAAACCCTGTTTGTACATCTAAGGACTCTGTCTCTCCCACTATCATAGGAACCTCTAAGCCTACATCCCACCATTTGGACGTAGCTGAATCACAGATGCACACTGGCACTAGGACTAATGACTCCCCTGACTCTAGGAGTGTCTCTAGTAATGATTCTAATGAATGTGTCTCTTGTTCTTTCAGTGACAAGACCTCAGAGACCTCTACCTCTAGTTATGCCAGTTGTGATTCCAAGACCAAGTCAGATTCACCCATGTCATCACCAAAGTCCTCTGTCAAGTCCTCTTACAAGTTTGCTGACTCTAGAGTTGCTTCTGATGAAGTTATTTCAAAGACAGCTTCTCCTGAAGATTTATTATTTACTTCTTTTAAAAACAACTCCTTTCATTCATTACAAAACAATTCTATTTCCAGTGTTTGTTTGAATAATTCTGTGGTTGATAAGACATCTTTTGGTTTGAATAAATCTTATAGAAAGAAGAAATGTTTTGTTTGTGGTAGTAAATTGCATTTGATTAAGGATTATGATTTTTATGAAAAGAGGATGGGTATTTCTGTTGCTCATAATAGACCTAGACCAAAGTGGACCAATGTTCATTCCAAACCCTCATATGTTCCACAGGCAACCCACACCACCAGCAGAACCAACTCAGTTTCTGCTGATAGGTCTGTTCATGCTGGTGGGTCTGTTTCTGTTGGTAGATATTTTACTGCTGATAGGAATAGGCATGTTGCTAGACCATTTTCTAGATATAACAATAATTACTTTCAAAATGGTTATTGGCTTAATGTTATGACCCAATGTTTTTGGGAAGGGCATATTGGGATTCTGCTATAAAGCCCTTAGCAAATTGTTCTTGGAAATTTAATAAACCATTTATACACAGGGGTTCCAGGAACAATGGTGGATCTAACTCATCTACATGGCTTCATTCTAATGATCCACAAGGCAGGCTCAAGTCTTTCATGACTTGAGTCTCTCTATGTACTCATGTTGTTGTATATTTTGTTGTTGTAGGAACATCCTCTTTTAAATAAAGACTTAGGTATTGTTGATAGTGGTTGCTCTAGAAGCATGTCTGGGAATCAAGAGAAGCTACATGATTTTGTGCCTTTTAATGGAGGCAAAAAGTAACATTTGGAAGTGGAGAAGGAATGATCACTGGAAAAGGAACCATCAGAACTCCAAAGGTGGATTTTGAGAATGTCTACTATGTGAAGGAGCTATAAGATTTTAATTTGTTCTCTGTTTCACAAATTTGTGACAAAAAGATTCATGTGCTATTCACTAAGGAGGACTGTCTTATTCTATCCCAAGACTTCAAAATGCCTGATGAGAGTCTTGTATAGGTGAGGGTTCCAAGAAATCATAATCTTTACACATTCAACTTGAATGATGTACAGCCAGAAGGTGATCTAGCATGCTTGGTGGCCAAAGCATCCTTGGATGAATCTACAAAATAGCACAGAAGGATGGCACATGTAAACTTCAAGGTTATTAACAAGCTTGCTAAGAATGGATTGGTTCATGGACTTCCCTCCAAGATCTTCACTAATGTACACAACTATGTTGTATGCAACAAAGGAAAGCAACACAAGGCTTCTTACAAAGTCATTACTGCTGTGAGCACCATTTCAGAACCTTTACAGCTGCTACATATGGATCTTTTTGGTCTAACATCCATCAGAAGTATTGACCATAAGTACTTCTGTCAGGTGATCACTGATGCTTATAGTAGGTTTAGTTGGGTATTCTTTTTTGGGACTAAAGACCAAACTTTTCAGATTCTAAAAGAGTATATGGCTCTCATTGAAAACCAACTTAACAAGAAGATAAAAGGGATAAGGTGTGATAATGGGACAGAGTTCAAAAATGCCAATCTCATTGAACTCTGTGGGACAAAGGGTATAAAAAGGGATTATAGCAATGCCAGGACTCCACAACAAAATGGAGTTGCTGAGAGGAAGAATAGAACCCTGATAGAGGCTGCAAGATCCATGCTTGCAGACTCTAAACTTCCCACTATGTTTTGGACTGAAGCAGTAGGCACTGCTTGTTATGTGTTAAATAGGGTGCTGATTACAAGACCACATAATAAAACACCCTATGAGCTTTTGACTGGGAAGATACCCACCATTGAGTACTTTAAACCTTTTGGATGTCAAGTGACTATCCTGAATACAAGTGATCACCTAGGAAAGTTTGAAGAAAAAGCTGCTGAAGGGTACATAGTTGGATACTCAGCTCATAGTAAGGCTTATAGGGTATATAACTTGGCTGCAAAGAAGATTGAGGAGACTCTAAACCTGAGATTCCTGGAAGACAATGAAATTGTTTAGGGAAAAGGTCATGAATGGTACTTTGACCTTGACTACTTGACAGATCATTTGAGGTATACAAGATTTAAAACTAACCCATCTACAGGTACACAAGAGTCACCTACTAACATTGCAGGTACCCTGGAAGATGACTCGGACAGTGATTCAGAATGTGATGAACGTGGTCCTACTAACAAAGTAGCCTCTGATGACAAAGTTGTTGATGATGTGGATAACTCAACATATGCAGAAGATCTTGCTAGACTTCAAAAGCAAGAACATGCAACTAATGAAGAAGCTAAGAGACTTGGTCTTGAGTTTGCTCAAGATACTAAGGCACTCTTGAGACAAGCTGCTCTTGATGCCAGTAGAAACATAGTTTCTACTGATGGACCCCCTGTTGCTGCAGATGCCAATACTTCTGATGGCATTTCTGCTGTTGTACCTATTTCTACTGCTACATCCACAAGTTTAGATGAACCATTCACACGGTTTCCCAGCCCCTCAGACCTTGGCAATCATAGATAAAGTGCTGGAATTTTCCAATCAGCTTCTTATGATGATGATTTTGCTCCAACTTTGACCAATCTTGACACTTCTATTAAGGTTAACCCTAATCCCACTAAGAGGGTAAATACCATTCATCCTCAAACCAATATCCTTGGTGATCCCAATGCTATAGTTCTAACCAGAAGTGCAGTGAAAAATAAACAGTTTAGACAATGTGCTTTTCTCACCTATGTTACTAATCAGAAAAGAGACAATCATATAGATCAACAACACTGTTTGTTTGCTTGTTTCCTATCTCAAGTTGAACCAACCAGTATTTCACAAGCCTTGAATAATCCTAGTTAGGTAGAGGCTATGCAGGAAGAGATGCAACAGTTCAAGAATCAAGATGTATGGGTACTTGTTGATCTGCCTGCAGGAAAATTTGCAATTGGGACCAAGTGGATTTATAATGCAAGAGGGATGTAAGAGGAATTGTGGTCAGAAACAAAGCAAGATTGGTTGCTCAAGGTTTTAGACAAGAAGAAGGGATTGATTATGATGAAGTTTTTGCACCTGTAGCTAGAGTTGAGGCCATTAGGCTTTTTCTGGCTTTTGCTTCATACATGGGTTTTGTGGTGTATCAGATGGATGTGAAGAGTGCATTTCTCTATTGTAAGATTGAAGAGGAAGTTTATGTCACTCAGCCAAAAGGTTTTGAAGACCCACAGAATCCAAAGAAGGTGTACAAGGTTGTCAAAGCACTCTATGGTCTTCATCAGGCACCAAGAGCTTGGTATGCAAGGTTATCAACATTTCTTTTGGAGCATGACTATAGAAGAGGATCTATTGATAAGACTCTCTTCATCAAGAAGAATTCCAGGGATATCATTCTTATCCAAGTCTATGTGGATGATATCATCTTTGGTTCCACTAAAGAAGCCTGGTGCAGGGAATTTGAAGATTTAATGAAGAGTGAATTTCAAATGAGTGCAATGGGGGAACTGACATTTTTTTAGGGCTACAAGTCAAACAAAAACCTGAAGGGATCTTTATCCATCAGGAGAAATATGTCAGAGACATCTTGAAGAAGTTTGACTTTGAACTATTGAGGACTGCAACTACTCCCTATGAACCTCCAAAGCCTAAGAATCAGAATGAACCAGATGAAGCTGTCAATGTTCATCTATACAGATCCATGATTGGCTCACTCATGTACCTCACAGCTTCAAGACCTAACATCACTTTTGCTGTCAGTGCTTGTTCAAGAAACCAAGTCACTCCATTGACTTCCCACCCGAATGCAGTGAAGAAGATTTTCAAGTATCTAAAAGGCCAACCTAAGTTAGGTCTTTGGTATCCAAGAGACTCACCATTTGTGTTGGAAGCATATAGTGACACTGATTATGCTGGAGCTAATTTGGACAGGAAATCCACAACAGGAGGTTGTCAATTTCTTGGCAGAAGGCTAATATCTTGGCAGTGCAAGAAACAAACCATTGTGGCTACCTCATCTACTGAAGCAGAATATGTTGCTACTGCTAACTGTTGTGGTCATGTACTTTGGATTCAAAATCAAATGCTTGATTATGGGTTCAACTTCATGAACACTAAAATCTATATTGATAATCAAAGTACCATTTCAATTGTTAAAAATCCAGTCTTTCATCAAAGAACTAAACATATTGAAATTAGGCACCATTTTATAAGGGATGCAAATGAGAAACATGTAATTCATGTGCTTAAAATTCATACTGATGATAATGTGGCTGATTTATTAACAAAGGCTTTTGATAGACCTAGGTTTAACCACTTAGTTGTCCACATTGGGATGGTTAACCCTTGAATGCTATGTTTGAGGGGAGGCATAAGCCTGAGGGGAGGCATATGCCTATGGGGAGGATTGATATTGATGTTGTAAAGTTTGTATATTATTATGTTTGCTAACTTTGTTTTGCAGGTTTATTTTTAATAAGACTAACAATTTTGTATAAGTTTGTCTTCTGTGTTCTGTTTTTAGTGTTTAGTTTGTAGGTTTCTGTTTCTGCTGACGGATAAAACATTATACTGTTGGGGAGATGTGATACATCCAATCACTATAGATGTTATGAAGCAAATGTTGGAGGTGAAATTAATTGTTCCTCCCGATATGATTGGAAATGATATGCATCACGCTGAACAACTTGTTAAAGCAATCAGAAGAAGTCTTCTAGTTAAAATGGAATTGGAGGCTCAGCATGGTATTCATCTTGAGACTTCTTTGACATGATTGGATACTGGTATTGTATATTTTTGTATGTTTATTTTCTTTATATATATATATATATATATATATATATATATATATATATATATATATATATATATATATATATATATATATATATATATATATATAACAAAAAAAACACTAACAGATTTGTATAGTATTTTGAGTGTTGTATGTAGGTTTTGGTGTTGGTTATTCACTACACCTTATCTGGTTATCAACTTACCAAGATGTTGACTATTCCATCAAAAAGTTGGTTAGTCCAAAGGGTACAACTTTGGTAAAGACAAGTCAAATCTATTGATAGCTGTAATAGTTTGCTAAAAACTATTTGGTTCTCAACTCACCCATGCTTCAAAACTGAGAGTTGGATGGTTGTCAATTGACCATGGATTTTTCCTTATGGATTCCAAATAATTGGCTAGCCCACAAGTGTATGGCTCGTGGTAAAGGCAGTGGAAAACCATATTTAGTATTCAATTCACCAAGGTGATTTAATCAACCAAATAATTGACTAGTCCTGAGCAAACGGCTACAGGTAAAGACATCTCAAATCTGTTTATAGCTGATGATTTGCTAAAAATCATATGGTCATCAGTGTACCATAGTTTGTGAACTGAAACATTTGGCTACTCCAGTAGTAATGGCTATTGGTAAAGAGACATCAAATCCATTATTTTCAATGATTCACCTCTCACAAGAGTTCACACACCTGGAAGTGATGAGAATAGTATGAAACTTATGTTTTGATGTACCTTTTGTCATTTGTTGCTGCAAAGAATGGAGATTTCAAGTTTTTGCTGATCATAGAGATACTGCTGCTATAAATTCTTTGCTGAAGTTCATACTCAATCCTCTTCTTCTGGGAATTAAAGATCTATCAAGAATCCTGGAGTTAACCATGTCAACTGCAAGATTAGGGGAGGATTGTAAGGAATTATTGAAGTCAGCATATAGATACTTCTGACAGGATTCTGCTGAAGCTTATATGGATTCTGCTGATGATCTGGATTCTGCTGATGCATTAGTTTCTGCGGATATAGTTAATCCGTAGATAAGAGTTAGTTATTTTAGGATAAGATATGTAGAATATCTTCTAGAGTTTTATGAATATACGTTTCTTGTAAAAGAGGTTAGGGTTTCTTATAGTATAAAAGGAACCCAAGGTCATTGTATCCTGTACGTGTCAAAAATATTCTTAGTGAATAATAAAATGATCCATAGAGGATCAAAGTATTAAGTATACTGTTTGTATTTATATTCCGAATAGATACAAGCTCACAGAGATTGTCCATATAGTTTTGCTAGTGATTACATTAGTAAGCTATCGATCCATTGGCTCAAGATCTATCAAGGGTAGATCCTACAGGATGCATGGCGACGATTTCAGAAACTTAGGGTCCCAGGCGATGTTTTTGGGGAAGTTCAGGGACCAACGGTGTATTTTTGTCAATTTTAAATATGGGTTATGCTAAACTTTGCACAGTGTACATGAATTAATATGCTTATAAAAAAAATATTTATTTAAGTGAAATTCATGTTCAAATATAGTAATTTACAAGTTTATTTAATGTGTATTTAATGCATTTTTGGTTAATTAAGAAAATTTTAGTTCATTAACTACGAATTAACCTCTGTACAGTGGTCACTTGTTATTAGCAAAATCCTTTAAATATAAACAATTTCCAGGAAATTGTGCTCTTTTGTCTTTTCTAAAAATATATACAAACAATCTCTTTGGTTAAACTGTTGATGCAAAACAAGTCCCTGAGGACTAACTATATAATAGAAGTCAGTCCTCAAGGACCAAACGTGTAACAATAATTTTTCATGTTTTAAGAAAAACTTACAAAAACAGTACCTGAAGTTCAATTTTTTATGCAACTTAGGTCTCTGAGGACTAACATTGTAACAAAAATCCGTTCTTAGGGACAAAACATGCAATATAAATTTACATAAACTGTACCTTTAGTCTACCCTTCTTAGTAAAAATCATCCCTGATGAATTGCATATATACTCCCTATCTTTTAACAGCCGTTACGAAATCCATTCCTAAAGACCAGCCATGCAAAAAAAAGTTTACATAATTGGTCCCCGTAGTTTATTTGATCTTGCAAAACCTACCCTAAACTTTTATATTTGTGAAAAGTAATTAACCTATAATACTACCTATGTTTCACCCTCGAATTTCATATTTCATCCTTAAAAACTATATCAGTAACAGAAATCGTACCTGATATCTCGAAAAATCATTTTGTGATCTTAAACTTTAGAAATTATTTGTCTATGTTTAAAACATGTTATGAGTAAAAACTAAAAACTGATTTAAAAGAGATTTTATAAAAAAAAAAAAAAAAAAAAGTTTTGGCATAAAACTCCGCGCACAGCAGAGCGTGGGTTAAAATCCTTGTATAAAACATTTACAAGAGTAAATTACTGTTCAATGAATAGTAAACTGTGGGTGAAAAGGAAAAAAATGGTCCCTCTAGTTTAACTACATTGTAAAAAGAGTCCTTGGAATGTTCTGTAAACAATCCTTGCATTTTACTTGCAATTACAGAAACAAACTCTAAGTTAAAATCTATGGACTATTTGTGTAACAATAATTACATAAATGTCTCTCTAATTTACTCACATTGCAAAAGTAGCCCTTAAAAAGTTGCAAAAGTTGTCCTTGCAATTATAAAAATAGTCTTAAAGTTAAATCTAGAAACTTTTGTGTAACAAAAATAAATAAATATAGTCTATGTAGTTATCATCGATTCTATAAACGATCTTTGCCCGTGCCCTCGCAACAGAGTGCGGGTAAAAAAAATCCTTGTTATTTGAATATGTTGTGTGATGGTATAATATTTAATATCCTTTTGAAAAATTTAACCATGTGTTTAAAGATCCCTCTTATTCTTTTTAGTCTCACCATGAACGTTTGTAAATAATTTATCCTACCTATAATTTGTTCCACTATTCGATTTGATTAAAGTAATCCCTTTAATGAATAGAGGACATACAGCTCGAACAATATTTACTTATACGTTATCCAGTTTAATTACTCCCACAACATATTTAATACGAACAAAAGGACTTCTAAAATCACTTTAATGTGATGCATAATTTAACAGATCTCAGTAATGCACGATGGTTATAATTAAAGTTCAGATCTTTTGCGTAGATTAAACAGTATATAAATATGAAATTTGCGGAAAAAAATGATTTTAATGTATATAGTTTAGACTATAGTTGTTAAGATCCCGATCCTGATCCTGATTTTAGAAACTTACGATTTTACGATTCTACGAAGCAAAAACGATCTGGATCTTATGTAGGATCTTAACAAGCTTAAGATCTTATAAGATCTCGATCTTAACTATAGGATCTTAAGATCTACTCCAATCCGATATTACTTTTTTCAAACCGGAAACTAAAAAACTACAAATTTATGGTTATGTTTTTATAAAATTTAAAAAACATGTCATTCTTCTTAAACATTTTCATATTTATAAGTTAGGACAACTTATAATTTCATGTTTATAATATATAATAATTTGCAGATTTGAATAATATTACAAAGATCATCAAATAATAGCATTATAGTAGGATCTTAAGATCCTGATCTTACGATCACAATCTTGCAAAGACGAAAGCGATCCTAGATAAAATTCCGATCTTAAAAACCTTGGTTTAGACAATGTAATACTCAATTTTCTCAGAAATCCTCTCGCTTGAGAAAATGATATACCAAACCGGTCACTAAGCTTTTGAACACTAACAATATTCATGTTTTTGCTCGCTTATGAATACAAAATATTGTTTTATCCGGATGATTATTTAAATTTTTTGCGATTATAAATGTTACCACTTTATATATACATTATTATGATTACGAGCAAATTCATAGAGTTTTACATATTCTCTAAAACAACGTAGAAAATATATGTTCAAACGTTTTCGTTTATTGTCGTAGCAAAGTCATAATCAGTCACACGAAGCTCAAATGGAATTTCATTGTCTGAAATATTAAAAAAAATTATCTCGCGTCACATCCAATCCTTATTGCAAAAGCTTTTCTTTAATACCTATATCGGGAACTTTGACACGTACCATGACTGAATGCCAACGGAAACAAACAAATTCTCATAGCTTTTTTTGTCATTAGTTGATCGTGTCATGTGCTTAACAAGGTTAAATTTTTTTATAAACCATCCCAAATACCGACCTAGTTAGATTTTCTTATGAAATGAACGTTTAACCAGATGTGTCAAATCAAATAAACATCATAATATCATATCACACTGCTAACTAACTTTAGACGGCTGATTTAACTTTATTATCAATATAAAACTATTTTATTGTTTGTTATCAGTTGCAAATTTGCTACTTGTTTGAGACCAAAAGTATGAATAAGTGACATGAAAGCCCTTATCCCTACAGTTGTTCGTTATTACTTTTGAAGGTCGGCATATCTAACCAAAACTTTTTATAGTTGGTGTTGTCTTTATACAACTAACTCCTACAGTACTCACCATCCTTGTTCCACCTCATTTTCTTCTTTAAACAGTGCCGTCTTAGAGGGTAGATAGATGCGTATTTTTTGAAAAATGACATATATCCAAATTATATATAGTAGGGTGGTGTTTGTTTTTTAAGAGGCTTTGAATCTTAATCTGAACCGCACATCTGAATCTTAATTTGAACCGTACATCTGAATCTGAATCTGAATCTGCCCGCTTTTGAACGAAGAAAAAAAAACTCATGTTGAACCGCACATTTGCTTGCTCGTACTATTTATTATTATTATTATTATTATTATTATTATTATTATTATTTTGTTATTTTTGTGTCAACAAGAGGCATTAAGACACCCCTCTCAAGTATAGACGATTAATAATGCCTCTGACCGTGTCTGAACGAAAAAAAAAAAAAAAAAAAACGGTCTGAACGGCCAAAATGTCTAACCGCGTCTGAACGATTTAGATTCAGGGTTGTTAAGAGCCTCTTTTTTAAAAACAAACACAACCTAGGATTCTATTGTTAGATTAGACATTCGGTGAAAAGCGTTTAAACTCAAACACTCAAATAATATTAGGTCATAATCATACGACAGAACCTTTATTTCATAAAACTATCAAAGAAAATCTTTTATATAATAAAACAAAGATATAAGATCATTTGAGGACCAAACTTTTTTTACATACCAAGGAACTAATCTTTACCATCCATCTTCCCTCTATCTTTATTTAATCTAATAGATGAGATTAATCCCAACAATTTAAAAAACCCACTTTCATCCTTTTTTTCAAATATTAATATCTTTCAAACCGTTAATCGTTAAGCGAAAAAAAATATACCGTTACGTCGGGCATTTAATTATCTTTCTATAGATAGGCACTTTGACATATTTTCGGCAAAAAAAATTTTTTCGTTTTTTTCACGTTTTTTTCGTGGCCGAAAAAATATCATATATGATATTACATATCATATCATATATGATATTACATATCATATCATATATGATATGTAATATCATATCATATAAAATTAAAAAAAAATATATATTTTTTTCACGTTTTTTTTGTGGCCGAAAAAATATCATATATAATATTACATATCATATCATATATGATATTACATATCATATATGATATGATATGTAATATCATATATGATATGATATGTAATATTATATATGATATTTTTTTCGGCCACGAAAAAAAACGTGAAAAAAATATTTTTTTTTTAATTTTTCGAAAGTATATCAAAGTGCACGTCTATAGAAAGATAATTAAATGCCCGTCGCGATGGTGTAATTATTTTCGCTTAACGATTAACGGTTTAAGAGATATTTAAATTATAAAAAATGGGTGAAATATTAAAATAATTTTAATCTCAACCATTGACTTCCTTTTTAGATAGACGGTGGAGATTAGTCCCTTGGTATGTGAGGAATGTTTTGTTTGTAGAATAACTCGACTCTAAAACAAAACCCTGTTGGGAATTTTTCATTTCAAAAAAATCAATTCATACCTTATTTAGTAATAATTGTATTTAAAAAAAATATCATTTTCTTATTAGGTAACATTTTATATTTATCCATAACACAAGTAGAAAATAAATACAAAAATATAGATAAGATACAATTAACACAAGTAGAAGATAAATACAAAAAATATAGATAAGATACAATTAATAATAGGATTAAAATTTTTAAATAATTATTTTTAATAATAAAAAACTATAATTAAACATCATAAATCAAACAAAACAAAGATTAAATTATTTATTTTTTATTAAATAAAAATATATGATTAAAAAAATTTTAAAAAACCTGTGCAACTAGTTCTAGATAATGATAAAACCAATATGATGAATGAAAACTCAATCTGACACTTTTACACTATCTCATAACTTCTTTTATTTATTTGATCATTTTTTATATCTCGTGTGATTATGTGAAACTAAGTGAATTTGGAAATATATATATATATATATATATATATATACTAGCATTCAAAGCCCGCCCGATGGGCGGGCATGACTTATAAATATCATTAGATTATTTTTCTATAGAGAGAAATGTAGAAAAATTATATTTTAAAATTTTACGTAATAATCAAAGGAAGTATAATATGAATTTAAGCAATTCAATATTATTTAATATAGTAAAATTATATTGTAAAACATATGTGGTTTTCCAAGGAGCAGACTTACG
This sequence comes from Artemisia argyi, assembly GCA_030686995.1. Lineage (NCBI taxonomy): Eukaryota > Viridiplantae > Streptophyta > Magnoliopsida > Asterales > Asteraceae > Artemisia > Artemisia argyi. The sequence continues at coordinate 117,438,116 of CM060692.1, read as the reverse complement.
AATATCATTGAGAAAAATAAGTTAACGAAAAAAAAGCTAGAAACATGCCAAATTTTTTATTAAATGCATTAAGAATGAAAAAAATAAACGATTATCGAATATGAGAGGAAAAAAAAGTTTCAAAGTGGTACGCTAGAACAAAATATCAAAGCATAGCCCGTTCGATGGGTGAGTAAGCCTTATAAATATTGCTAAAATACTTAAGTTAACAAAAAATAAGCTATAGGTATAACCGACACTCGAATGAGTCTTTCCAGGATGTGCATATCTAGCTATCTGAATGGGAACCATTCATCCTGGTACTTGTTGCATTTACATCCCTTTGTTCTTCTGGTTCAAGCTTTACTGTGATGTTTCTACTCTGTGCATTCAATCACATTTGTTATTACGGAGTAATAAATTGAAAACTAAAAATCCGACCTCCTAACAAAAATTCATTACCATAAAAAAATATATTAGTATTACTACCTTAAAAAGTGAATAGTTGTTTTTTATATTCCGTACCTTTTCATTGTACTCTAACCATTCTGAGATACATTAGTTTGCAAGCTTTTATTCAGTTAGCGACGTACCTAAATCACAATCGTTGGTGTGCTACCCTTTCTCGACCATCTCCGTTATTTGTTGTCCCCAGTTTTCTCATGTTCATCACTTCATTTATTGATGGGCTTCACTTTGTTTGTTGTTTTAGGCCCATTTTCATTTTCTGTCAAATGAAATAAAGGTAGTTGAAGACTTGAAGTTATATCTGTAGCACCAACATCGATTTTTACTCTTTGAGACCATGATAGTAGTGGACCTCAATGTGAACCTTTAACTCCTTTCCTTCTCGATTCATTAAAAAAATAATATTAAAAATTAACAATAAAAAAATAAAAAATAAAAAAAGGTTTAACATTTGTATGTATAGACTGCAATATGTGCATAACTATAATGCATCCCAAAATTCCCAAAATCATTACGTGAAACATAAAGCTATATATCCTATCAGAAGCTTATTTAGCCCATTTCACAATTTCGTCATTGCTTTACCTTTTGTAAGCTTTAGTTCATGTGCCGCAAACATAAGAAAACGTGATTAGTCTTTCTTTGTGTATCAATAAATTTGTGCATTCATGAGCATTTAAATCTAAGGACATTCATTTTAACATGCAGCTGGTTAACATTCATTTTTCCCCTTGTCAAAATTTTTAAATGTAATGAGTGCAATATAAAATGTATAAAGCAGGAGGGAATGGAGAGAATGGTCTTACAATGGATGTTGCACTATAAGGAAGATCAAGATGGATACTCCTATCAGTATAGTCTGCCGCCAAAATCCTAAAAAATTGCCGTGTTTGAAAATATATATTATGGTCGAGAGCCAATGAAAAATATACAGTTAAACCATGAGAGAAGCTAAAAATTTGTGAGTCCTTTTTTATCCATTAACATTCGACTGAGTGATTATTTGGTTAATAATCAGTACTTCATGGCTCATGCACATAAGTTAGTTATCTGATCTTAAGACTTTGTACTTAAACTTTATGCTAAAGTCTTAATTTTTCTATATCCATATACTTCTGTAATACCCCCTGACCACACCCGATTAGTATATGCATTTTGACATTTTGTTGAATCTGAAATAAACATTTCTTTAGATTTTACTTACACTATTAAATTTCTAACAAAAGAGTACATATCAGTTACCCAATCCCAACTAAGCCAAAGTACCTAAAGTACTAACCATTAACCAAGTTGAGGGTTCATAAAAGCGTAACTGGTACTTCGACAACGAAGGAACTGTAAGGCCAGGAGAAGTGTGTTTGTGTTAGGGTGGCAAGTGAGCCTTGGATTTTTCTTCAATCAAAGCTACCCAACATCTTGCAATGCTCATTGAATATAGCCTAAAAGAAATGAATACATTATTGTCATATATGCATAGTTATAAATAAGAAACCTGATAGCATTCTTGTTAAGCTGTATGTATCGCGATGGTAAATTTAAAAGCCAGACTTCCAACAGCAGCCATTAGATAACAGTTTCAAGCAATATAAAGTAGAAAATAGTGGAGTCACCTCGCATATACTCGATCAGCTACCTAAACAAAGCAGATGACTTTGCACCAAAGCCCGAGCATAGCTGGAAGCGGCTCCAGCTTCTGATGGGAAGAAATAAACCCCATTAAGAAGTAGGTCACCCTCTTATCTCCATTTCACCCGTGCCATTTGATTCTATCCGTGTCGACTCTCTTAGTAACCTGAAATCATATGCATTTTTAGATTATGATCTACAATCAAACATTCTAATAATTCCATGAGTGGTAAAATCAGAAGAGATTTTTATTAACTATCAGTACCTCCTTAGCAAATGGTCGGTTCTGCACTTCCTTGATTGTTAATGGTCGGATCTACACTTCCACCGATAGCATACATCTCCCAATGGGAGTAGTCATTGTTCACGACATGGAAATACCCATGTCGTTGTTTATAAAAAAATAAGTTATATGACTAATTAATTTTTGCTTACGTGTTTTTGTGAACTTATTTTGATATTTAGTACCTTTGCATTATTTGAATAAGACATTCTCCAAAATGATTGTAGGCAATAGTCACTTGCATTAATTTGTCTCTTGTATTCGAGTCACTGTGGCCCAACAATATCACCTGTTTTAAATGCATCATATATCATATTTCGGAAAAGGGTTGATCTATTACTTTAATTAAGAGTTACACACCTCGTTGTGATGAGTGAAGTAATTGTTTGAAATGGTGATTGCAGTTGAGCCCATGATAGCATCCACGAGTCCATCAGCACAATTAGAGAATTGTGATTGACCCATACATAGCTTGACCCAAAGATGGAGATAGCGTCACCATCAGCTAGGGCTAGCAATTTTGACACGAAACCTGTTAACACGACACGACACGACCTGTTCTTAACAGGTTCGTGTCTTGACCTTAACAGGTTTCGTGTCTTAACAGGCCAGACCTGTTAAGACCTGTTAATTTTCGTGTCTTAACAGGTCAGACCTGTTAAGACCTGTTATGACCTGTTAACATTATAATATATATATAATAAATTAATAATATAATTCTTAAAAATAAAAGCCCTAAAATCCTATCCATCTCTTATCCGCCTCCAACTTTATCAGTCACCACTCACCACTCCAAACTGTTCAATCTCAGGTTTCCTATCCATCTCATCTTAAATCGTTCAATCTCAGCAATCTATTCCTCTCATCTAGCAATCGTTCAATCGTTCAACTCCAAACTAACGCACGGAATACGGATGAAGTAATCGTTCAATCGTTCAATCGTTATACGGATGAAGTAATCGTTCAATCGTTCAATCTATTCTTGATTATAAACAGGTATTTTGTTTGTCGAATCTTTCATTCTTGATTATTAATTATTGTTGTCGAATCTCTCGTTCAAATGTTCAATCGATAAGCCGATTAAATAGGTTTTAAGACTTTGATTTACTGTTGGATTTACTGGTATTTGATTTACGATTAAATCGATTATTAATTATTCTTGGATTTACTGGTACGCAAAAGGGTTAAACTTGAAAGGATTTACTGGTATTTGATTTACTGTTCAATCGATATAGCTTAGTATGCAGCAGCTTAGTATGCAGCAGCAGCTTAGTATGCAGCAGCTTAGTATGCAGCTTGAAATGATTAAATAGCTTAGTATGCAGCAGCTTAGTATGCAGCAGCTTAGTATGCAGCTTGAAATGATTAAATAGCTTAGTATGCAGCCTGATGAGGTCGAGTATGCAGCAGAATAGCAGCAGCTTGAAATGATTAAATAGGTTATAGCAGCAGCTTAGTATGCAGCAGCAGCTTGATTGCTTATTTACTCTTTAGTTTTGAGCTTTTTGTTCCGAGTCATTGTCTTATTGTGTATTTTTGTTGCTTGTAGATGGATTCTGAATGTATTGAAATTGACCCTGAGTCTACACAACCTGATGAGGTCGAGTCCATGGAAAGGGAAGTAGGAGCCAAGAGAAAACGTAAGGAACGATCTATTTGTTGGAATTTCTTTGACAAAGATGAGAAAGGCGCACTTCGTATTGTTAAGGATTATTATCATTATGTAATAGTTAAGACTTAAGATTTGTGATTTATGTTTCATGTTCTGTACTTCTATGGGTTATTTAAAATTGTATGAACTTTTGCATTATGTATGAACTTTTGCATCTTCAAGTATCTTCAAGTTCAGGTTCTTAACAGGTACAGGTTCAGGTTCTTAACAGGTTATATGCATGTTAACAGGTTCTTAACACATTTAACAGGTCATACGCATGTTAACAGGTTCTTAACAGGTCTTAACAGGTGCACCTGTTTATTTTCGTGTCGTGTTCGTGTTTCAGAAAAATGACACGATAAGCTAACAGGTCGTGTTCGTGTTTGACCTTAACAGGTTCGTGTCTTAACAGGTTCGTGTAACCTGTTATGCCAGCCCTACCATCAGCCATTGTCCGCCAACAATAATAAGAAAGGGAGCTTCTCACCAAGGCATTTCCAGTGGGTTTACAGTCATGGATGTGTAAACCATGGATGATAATGTTAGTAAAAACTGGATTGTAAGGCAAGCTCCATCAGCAATGTGTACATTTATCCCACAAGCATCAGTTGTCTTTAAACTGTTCATGATAAGTTCTTGCTTCAATTGGATAACCATGTCACGTATGAAGACAATCTAGAGTGGAGCATCTTGCATGCCAATTATTTCACATCTAAAATAACACAAAAGGTGTGTAACGAATTACCTAAGTGTGATATCTGTTGGTTTATATTATTTCTATTGTTGGTTACTTGACATTAACTGAAGCATTGATATATAAGAGATAAAAACGACTTTTTACTATAAGTGTAAGATGACCAGGTTGGGTAAGGGGTTGAACCAAACTATGCTCGGTTGGATTGACAAAACAAAAAAACTATTATGTCTTATTCTAGAACTATTTATTATGTGTCAAATAATCTCCAAATAATAGAATTTCGGAAGTAAACTGTGAGCGACTTTTAAACATTTGATCTGATCCCTTCGAGTTAAATCCTTTAAGTTGACCCATTTAACCTGCTTGAGATAATACCCAACCAAGTTGACCATTTCCAAGAAAACATGTCAAAATTGCTACATTTAATTTCCTATTTATATTGGAATCATTAACATGGACTCATGAATGAAACATCGATCACTAACCCAATTAATTTCTTTAGGAATACATGTTGATTTCAATGCAAGTGTTTCTTCAAACATCTTCTTTGCTTTGTCTACATTCCAATTCAAGGCATCTAAATATCTTCTACAACATGCATCAGCGTAGTACAGTGAGTTACGTCCAGTAAGTGGTCCAAAAGCAGATTTAAGCTCATTGACCTGCAGTCACCAGAAGATACATCAGCCACCACCATGAGGTCATCATTTCGAAAACCATTTTTCAAAATATTCTCACAATCAAATGATGTTATTAAGTTACTATCATTGATGCACACATGAAGTTAACAATGAGTTAAATGACGCATCATAAACAAATAATCTCAAATACTAAAGTTAGTTGCGTGTTCTACAGCTTGTAGTTACCTTAGATTCAGATTTCAGCTCAGGAGTCTCCTTTGCTGTTTCTGAGAAGTACCATGATGCCGAAAGATGGACATGCTGAGAAAAGCGCAACAAACACAATTAGTATTAGGAATTAGATTAACTGAAAATACCCAACCTTTATACGAAAGACACAGGAAAAAATCATAGTTATATGATAGGTGTACATGTATAACAAAACAACACCGGATCTGACTGAAAGTAGGAGAGGCTTGGTCGGGTCACCTAAAGATGCACCCATTTCTTGTTGGACATATTGCAAGCCTTCCAAAATTTCATCCCATAAACCTGAAGGAAGCTTTTTCCCACTTTGTACATATTCATTACATGCTTCAGTTGAAATAGTGAGCCTGGGAGGGACTGATAGACCTACTTGTGCCAGTTAAAAACATATATAACTAATTAAAAAGTGTCAAAAAACTTACCGGTAGATCCTCATCCATTGATCGACTAAAAAAATCTAAACCTAAAATAACAATCTCCTATAGTTAAATTAAATAAAAATAATAATTAGCAATTAAAATTACCTCACTTTCGATTAGAATGTGCTATTAAAACGAATCTGCAAATAAATTTGGAATAAACAAATAAATTAGGATTAATCTTTGATGGCCTTCAAATGCCCATTTAGATCAGCACGTACAGCCACAAGCTGCATGGTTTAATTATAAGGTTACATAGATGTTAGCTGAAGTTGAAAAATAAAGACAAGGATGAAGAATATGCAAAGATTTTGACCTGCCACAGATGGCTTGCTGCAATAGCCCTAACTAAATCAACAAAACTCTCAAATAATCTTTTTTGGAACTCAGATGATTCCTGCAAATTTCAGTGTTATGGTACCTTACCTAAAACACAGAAAAGTTCTATAAAAGCTAAGAAATTTCTACCTGTGCAAGTAAAATCACTCTTTAATTACCATTTATCACCATACCTATGTACAGTGTAGATGGTGAGGGCAAGATTGGTATCGAATAAATTGGTCCCAAAAACCTGTTCCATTAGTGCACCTACAAAACCCAAGCTTTTATTTAGGTTAAACATTGTTAATGCCATCATCGTATAGATATTAGGCTGTAAACAATCACCATGTTATTATATTTAGTAACATACAAATCCATATATGCATATCATAGGAAACTTCAGTCAATGAGGTCTTTCATGAGCACAAACCAACATAATCACCAACATCAATCACCAACTAACCATGAATGGCATGGACTTTAAAATAGTGGATCAAAAACTTCCAATGAACCAAACTCCTTCAAACTGTAACGATGAGAATAAAAAATGAATCAATAAAAAAACAATATAGTTTGCATGATTTAATATAAACTGGATCAGTGAATGATATTAGGGTTTTGAGGGAAAAAAAATTGTTGAACCGAATGATATTAGGGTTGTGTAAAAAAATATATAATGAATGAATTAAGTTTCCTAAGTTGAATTGTGGAGTGATTAAAACATATATATTTTGTTTTTAAATTGTCTATCACAACTTCTAGCTTGCTCCATTGGTTGAAGCACTTGTTTGTGGACTAATAGACCCATGTTCGAATCTTGTAAAGGCAAAATTTTTTGATTTAATTAAAACCGAATTTTAGCCCTACAAAATGTTGTTTATGTGGCATGATTTATTTAATTAAAACCGAATTTTAGTTTAAAAAAATGCATGCTTAGGTGGCAAAAAAAGTTGCTTACATGGCGACAATGTGATGACATGGCTGATAATGAATTACTTGGCAATGAGGTGGCGTTTATGTAGCATTATCTACGTGTAACGCCTCCTGTTATATATATATATATATATATATATATATATATATATATATATATATATATATATATATATATATGTGTGTGTGTGTGTGTGTGTGTGTGTGTGTGTGTGTGTGTGTGTGAAAAATTTACTGAAAAGAAAACATTACAACTTTACAACAGTATAAGTGTGATCATATGAATCAACTTTCTTTATCATCAAATATAAGATGTGTGATCACATGTTTATTATCAAATTTTGTTGGGTCAATTCAATGCTCAATGGTCTCTTACTATGATTTGAATATAATTTAGTCTAAGTAAAGAAGACTCGCTGATAATGAAATCAGCGAGCAACTTCAGCAAAGTTCAAGTAATAGATATCGTCAAGAAAGTTTGAAGACATACTCTCTAGCTGATGCGGGTCAGCCAATATGTAAAAAGAACTAAAATTGAAGGATAAAGGTTCATTATAGGTCGACAATACCCAGATAAACCTCTCAACTCTAAGACTCCTAACAGAGCATAGCTCAAATACCTTATGTGTTTAGGCGGGAATTTTTAAAGAAATAAACATAGTGGTGGTATAAAGTGTCTTTTGCACAAAAATCAAAGCATGAGTGGTTCTGGCACAACACGTAGGCCTATCTCCTTGTTTAGAACATAACCGAAAAAAAAAAAAAAAAAAAAAAAAAAAAAAAAAAAGAGTAAATTACATGGTTCGTCCATGTGGTTTGGCCAAAATCCCTAATTGAGTCCTTATCTTTTTAATTGCGCTAATTGAGTCCTTATTCTGAAACTATGTAACACTGTTACTCCTTATCGCTTACTATCGTTATCTCAATTGGCAAAGTTAGTCCATTAACCAAACGATCATTTGCAACGTTAGTCCTTTTACTAACGATCGTTAGTCCAAAAAAAATAATTTGAAAAATTCGAAAAAAATTCTAATTTTTTTTTTTTAAAAAATAATTTGAAAAAAAAAATTCTAATAAAATTATTTCTTAAAAAATTCGAAAAAATTTCTAAAAAAAATTTGACTAAATTTTTTTTTTCCAAAAAAAAAATTGAAAAAAAAAATTCTAATAAAATCATTTCTTAAAAAAATTCGTATATAATTTCTAAAAAAAAATTTACGAAATTTTTTTTTCCAAAAAAAATAATTTGAAAAAAAAATCTAATAAAATTTTTCTTAAAAAATTCGACAACGTTTCACTTCACTCATATACACATCTAACATTATACTCATGTTTGAGTCGAGTATCAAATGATTAAACCCAATCGTACTAAACAGATTCGACTAGCCAAACTACCAAATTAGCGAATATGTTTTTATCATCATCTCATACGCTTTCTATTTCATCATTTTATGCAAGCTATATCCATTTGTCTAAACAAACCCTTTATGTCAAAAAATAAAAAATAAAAAAAAAATAAAAAAAAAAAATAAAAAAAAAAAAAAAAAAAACCGTAGATTGCTATTTATTATTAGGGTTCACAAAAATATAGCGATCTAGTTTGTTTTTTTGTTTTTTTTGTTTTTTGTTTTTTGTTTTGTTTTTTTTTTTTTTTTTTTTGACATAAAGGGTTTGTTTAGACGAATGGATATAGCTCGCATAAAATGATGAAATAGAAAGTGTATGAGATGATGATAAAAACATATTCGTTAATTTGGTAGTTTGGCTAGTCGAATCTGTTTAGTATCATTGGGTTTAATCATTCGATACTCGACACAAGCATTAATATAATGTTAGGTGTGTATATGAGTGAAGTGAAACGTTGTCAGGTTATAAACAAGTCTTACGTGATTTTTTAAAAAAAATTTTTAAGTTATCTTAGTAAGTTATATAATTTTTTCGAATTTTTCAAGAAAAAATTTTATTATAATTTTTTTTTCAAATTATTTTTTTTGGAAAAAAAAAATTTCGTCAAAAATTTTTTTTTTAGAAATTATTTCAAATTTTTTAAGAAATAATTTTATTAGAATTTTTTTTTTTTCAAATTATTATTTTTTTTTTTGAAAAAAAAAAATTCGTCAAATTTGTTTTTAGAAAATTTTTCGAATTTTTTAAGAAATAATTTTATTATAATTTTTTTTTTCAAATTATTTTTTTTGAAAAAAAAAACTAGAATTTTTTGCGAATTTTTCAATTATTTTTTTTGGACTAACGATCGTTAGTAAAAAGACTAACGTTGCAAATGATCGTTTGGTTAATGGACTAACTTTGCCAATTGAGATAACGACAGTTAGAGATAAGGACTAATAGTGTTACATAGTTTCAAAGTAAGGACTCAATTGGCGCAGTTGAAAAGATAAGGACTCAATTAGGGATTTTGGCCAAACCACAGGGACGAACCATGTAATTTACTAAAAAAAAAAAAAAAAACGCCTAAAGTAAACCACGTTTGGGCTTCAACTAACGAAGCAAAGAAACTTGGAAACATGTTCCTCCAAAGCCCGTATTAAACAAAGATTTGGGCCAGACAGGAAAGTAGGTCCCACTTTGACCAACCTCGGCTCTCTTTGATCGATTCAACTACTTGACTTTTACCACAACAAAAAATGATGATTTTTGCATATCAAACCAACTTATTACTGTAATTGTAAGTTTAGTGATCATATTCATTTTTGGGAATAACATCCCTGCAGTAAACTGCAGGGTGTTATCTGCAGTTTGTTTGAAACTTGAATTTAACATCTTCAGATTGCAGCCCTCAACTTTTATAATTTTACAAAAATGGTCCCTCGTTTATACCTTACAGCAGACATTGTTCCCTGCAGTTTACTGCAGGGATAATTTTCCCATTCATTTTATATAAGAAGAATACTTGTAAATTTATATAGTCTTTGTATTTTGAGAAAGTGTGTAAAAAGTTTTATTTATTACTCCGTAAGTATTTATTATGTGAGAATGTGGATGAAATCTCTTGACCTAAATTGGTGATTATGAGTAGTACTAAAAAGTGTGATTGTGTATTGGGGTTATTAACAAGGATCATTTGTTTAGTTTTGCTTATTTTTTAAGAAATTTGGAGAAAATTTGTATCCAAAGTATATGTTTTCTTTATAAATTTCTCGGGTCTCAGTGACTATTATTATTGTACCTTAGATGTTCCACTACAGCAAAGCTATTACTAACATCTATTATGTTTGTAATATGATCAGAATGGCTTTGATTACTTGTCAAAAAGCAACAGGATCCAACTGGATGCAACACAATATTCCACATTTTGATTCTTTTACAACATCAACTAATCATAAGCTGTTTGCGCAAAATGGACTAGATAAGGTATCAGTACCAAGAACAAAATGGCCTCTGCAAATGAGTATGAACCAAGCGTTGAGTACAAGTAAGTGAAATTCCAGAAACGGAACCATACTTTTTTCAGTCTATTATGTGGTGTTCTTAAGTTACTGAAATGATATGTTTTCCAATCTGTCTCGTGTTCTTTATAAGACAGATGAATCCACCCTGATCATAGTTCGACATGGAGAATCTATGTGGAATGAAAAGAATCTGTTTACTGGATGTGTTGATGTCCCCCTAACAAGAAAAGGTGTAGACGAAGCAATAGAAGCGGGCAAGATACTCAGTACCATGCCATTTGACATTGTATACACATCAGCATTAGTCCGTTCTAAAATGACAGCTATGCTTGCCCTGACTCAACATTGCTGCCAGAAGGTAGTTTAATGATTTTCTTTTGGGTAATCATGGTGTGCGACCTTTTGGCTGACTAATCCACGTGCTAGTAGTTTAATGTTTTTTCTATCCAAAAGTTACCAATCTTATTATTTCTAATGAGATACAAGTACACAGACACGACAACAAACCTTTGATACCACTCTGCTGCATATACTTGAATCTAGATAATATTTGTACAAATGTATTAACCTTGGAAATCCCTTAATATTACTCTTTTTCCAAGCACAAAACCTTATTATTCAATTGCATGCCCTTTTACAGAACACGGTAATGATTACAATCATGACATGCCTTGATAAATAGTAGTTTTGATCTTTGGCTTACTATCAGTTTGAACGTGCAGGTTCCTATAATCATTCATAATGAGAATGAAGAAGCCAGATTCTTTAGTCAAATATACAGCAAAGACACCAAAAATCAGTCCCTTCCAGTTGTTACAGCCTGGCAGTTAAACGAGAGAATGTAACATAGCGTGTCTTTCTATCTCTCTCTCCCTCTTCTTTATTACCCGTTACATGAGAGTTTTATGAAGATACAGTAATTTGGTTTGGGTTTGAGGTACTATTTTTGGTATTTCATTTCATTTCTGATTCGCGTCTCTTTGCTTCCAGGTATGGTGATCTTCAAGGTTTAAACAAGCAAGAAACCGCTGAAATATTTGGTAAGGAGCAAGTTTACAATTGGCGTAGAAGCTACGCTGTTCGGCCGCCTAATGGTGAAAGCTTGGAAATGTGCCTAAAAAGAGCTGTTGCCTACTTTAAAGACAATGTGAGATTACTCTGTTTCTTTTGGTCCTTTAACTAAGCTTAATAGAAAATGATACTGAAGATGATTATACTGTACAGATAGAACCACAACTTATGGCTGGAAAGCATGTAATGGTTGTCGCACATGCAAATTCCCTGAGGTCTATTATCATGTATCTTGATAATCTAACTCCTCAAGAGGTACAAATCTGTTTTTGCATAGACTGTCTTTCTTCCACAACTCTAATGTTTCCTGATGATGTTGTTTTCTTGCTAAAAGGTTATCAACTTAGAGCTATCTACTGGGGTGCCAATGTTGTACATCTATAAAGATGGAAAGTTTATCAGGCGTGGAAGTCCTGCAGGGCCTAAGGAGGCTGGTGTTTATGCTTATACTTCGGTATCAAATCTTAACCTTATCTATCACGTTATACATTTTCTTTTGTATAATGATTATACATGAAATTAATTATAAGGTTGTTGTTTCTAATTTGGTAAAACGAGACTGATAGATTACACTTATACTGATTGTTGGACTAGATTTCGGCATAGAACTCTTCCAGTGTCTTGATGAATTAATAGATGTCTAAAGATACCAATCCTACTGTATCTCTTTAGTACGACAATACAATAACTAAATATTGCTAACTGTAATCCATATGGCATCATGGTAGTGTTGTATCTTTAGCACGCAAATATAATCCACATATTATCAGACCTGGAAGCCTACTTCAGAACCTTCATTCTTTCTTGATATGCAAAGGGGATACTTTATTTTTACTTTAAGTGTTTTATATTCTACCGTGAAGTCATACAGATAGTAGTATATGTAAATTTGTTTTCTAAAATGTGCTGCAAGTGTGAGTCTATGCAGTAATTGCTCTAGGATTCCTGCATACCTTAAATTTATTAAAATTATTCCAAAATGCTACATTGTAGAAGTTAATTTTTCCTGCAGGTTGATTCACTTTATTATTTTCTATATACTTGGAACTCGTTTAGATTAAATATACATGCTTTTAGACCATTAAATATCTATAAGCATTTTCATGCTTACAAATAACTCATTGTATACACGGTCACCTTCAGACATAAGCAATAAGCTTGGTCTGACTAGAACAGTCAAGACTAGTCCTTGAGTAAATGGTCCAAGCCGTGTAGGCCCTAACTGGTTTGTTCCGCGTTCACTTGCATTCTTGGTTATCAAGGACCATTGGGCCTTTCGGTTGTAGACAGGTCCTTTTTTCTCAAAATACCCATTGACCACGTTGTTAGCCTACTGACTTAAATTCATGCCTTTTCATTAATAGGCTGTATTCACTCTGTCCCGCGCTAAGTTTATTCTTGCCAAACTGAAATGTGTGGTGTGGAATGGCAGTATCGGATAGATGTTTGTAACAGAAAAATGGTACTGTATTTGATTTCAGTACAACTTTTTTCGGGCATATATGTGCATACCCTCAGGTTTCCCATAAATGTGTGTATCTGTGGAACTTAGAATCCTAACTGGCTGTTGCAATCTTGATAATATTTTTTCCTTATTTAGTGGGACTCCAGTCCTGGCGCAAGCCTGAATTTAGATATGTAATTCTGCAATTTGGTTTATAAGTGGTGAAAGTATTATTATAATAACTTGGTAAATTGTTTTGTCTGATATTATTTCAGAATTTGGCCCTTTATAAGCAAAAGTGCGATGAGATGTTGCAAGAAACCTTGAAAGAAAGGTAAGCTGGATATTTTTGTTTTTTTTTGTTGATTGTAATCTGCTATTGAGTTTTTCTCTCTTGTAGTAACCTGAACATTGAAATTGCCTAGTCATTGATGGAAAAGTATTTGTTTGGATCTTGTACTTGATTGATAAGTTTTAAATATTGTATAATGGAAGTTATTTGTTTTGTATGGACGAGTTTTACTCACCATTTTTGTTTTTAAGACGTTATTTTAGAGCTTAAAAAGCTGGTTGTTTATACTGGTTGGATAAAAGATCAAACTCTGTCATCTGCAAAAACGGGTTCAACGTCTCACTCTAGGTTGATCCGTCAAAATATTTTTTGTCTATATGTTAACAGAAGATAATTCTAATATTTAATATGTCAATATGACGTGGTATAAAATCATTCCAATGTAGCACTACTGTTTCATGGTTGTGACTGGAGTATAGAAATCCACTTTTTCATATGATTTTTTGTCTATATATATTCGGATCCTGTATATATAGCTACTATGGGCACAACGGTTGCTAATTCACTTGCAATAATGTATATAGTTAGGCATAGAGGGTGATTGACTCCTTTGTGTTTGCCTCTTAAGTTTTTTCATATAAACGCATATGTAACCTATAATACTGTGGTGTTGCGCTTTTCATATAAACCTTTATTTGTATCTTCAAAATGGAGGAGAGTGTAGTTGAGAATATATGCATATAAATACTATGTACAAGGTAAACGGTCTTACAAGTCACCATCGACTGGAGAATTGTGACCTTTGTTCTCCGATTGGTACATGGCAGCCTGATTTGATTGGGAAAAAAGATCATTGGCTGAGTTCCAACAAGTTGCTATGCAGCCTATGCTTTAGAGAAGTCGTATAATCAGTTTGCATTATGTTGAAATACTAGTTCAATGACGCAAAATTGCATTAAGATACAAGGACAGTTAATGAACTTTATGATATAAAAGAAGAGTCCTGTAATACGTAGCAGATCCTAGCCAAGACAGACAAGTATTACGAAAATTCTTGAAATGATCGAATTTTCATGTAACTTGTTTTGTTCTCTTCTTTAGTACAAACTTATTATGTTATGTTATTTTGCATTCCTTTGTACAGTTTACATATAATAAAAATTATAGTCACTTGCTAAGAGTAAGATCTTTTAAACCATTGAATATTATCAGTATAAAGTCGAACTATAAAAGATTGTGAAGCAATTGTTTTGACACAAGTTTCAGATTGATCATATCGTAAGAACAACCACCAAAACAAAGACTGGAAATTTTCATATGCTGAAAGGTCTGGGTGGTGGTCTATAATTCGAGTATGCATTTCTAGCAGTCTCGCTATTATGTTTAATATCTTCATACATCTTCAATGATTCTTCAGAGAATTTAGTCAAACGATCAAGAACCTTAGTCAAACTTGAATGAATTGTGCTTAAATTCAACCCCAAAACATCATCATTCTTCATCTCCTGTCTACTTTCAAGTTCTGCATCATAAAGGAGACGAACATTTGATAACAAGTCTTTAATGGCGTCGCTTAGTCTCTGAGAAGGCAGATTTTGAATCCCAGCTGACCAATCCCGACAAATAACAAATATTGGTGGGGCCACAGCTCTCCGAGGACAGAAAGCTCGCCTGCCTTTGGCCCGTTCCTTAGGTAGAATGATACAGTTTTGGAGCCAACTGCTGATTGATTCAACATATAGAGTATAGCATTTGACCAAATCTGAAAAACTTGAACCAAAGTATTCTATCTCATGCTGCAACTCAGCCAAAATCTGATTCTTGGTTTCGCTGTGTTGACTCTCGGTTCTTGAAATGTTTGAATGGTAAGCCAATGAGATTGTTATGTATTGAGTATGGTGGCATTCGAGCATTGACTTCCACATCCTGAGTAATCTGCATGGTTTAATCACATTTTACTTTCAATTTTCGTTTCATCATTATAAGAGACTAGAAAGGTGCCCGCGCGATGCGGGGGCGGATTATTGGGGTGAAGAGGAGGGAGGTGGGGTGGTGGAAAGTGGTTGTTGGGGGTGGTTGTTGAAGTGGTTATAAATTGTTAAGGGTGGTTGTTGAAGTGGTTATAAATTGTTGGGGGTGATTGTTAGGGGTGGTTGTTTCCATAATTAGTAAGTAAAAGTCTGAATTTTTAAGCCTTTCTAATTATAGAATAGTCCCAAATACATTATATAGTAGTATAGATATAGATAGATGATATCTAAGGTTAAAGTCGTTATACTTCCAAAAAACGATTATTTATTTCAGCAGTTAGGCAATAGGCGACCCAACTTATATTTCGAAAACATTTAACTGTTTCCGCCCAAAAACACACATGATTAATCTTAAATTACCCTTTTGCCATAATTTTGAAAGAACTAATCTAGAATAAAATTGATGCTTACCCTTGAATGAGTTCTACAAGCTGCGGTTGTAACTCTTCGTCCCTTATTTCCTCAATCCGTCTAGATATGGAGTTAACTGTATGCAATGCAACCGTCATACGTGAATGCAAATCTTTAGTAACAGCTCGAGTTTTATCGATCAAATCAGACTTTAGATCCTTTGTGAATTGGTGTCTAAGTTCATCACACTTTCTATCATATTCTTTTCTAATACATTCACTCGCCTGCAGAATATAAACATAAAACAATTCGTATCGTTTTTATTTTATTTTTTTGTTATTATAAACGACGAAACTGTATTGCAAGCCATATGATTAAGCCAAAGGTAAACTGTACCTTCACTTCATCATAGAGTTTCCTTTCCCAAGCATACAATCTGTCTAGAGTTGAAGAATGGCTTCCTGCAATCATACAAAAATCCTCTATGAAATCGTTCCCCTTATCATTGTTTGATTGTGTGTCTGGTTGAGGTGACAATGATGGATGTGTAGACAATGATCGCTTCCATGTAATGACTTTTGCGGTTTGTGGAGGTTCTGCATACACACACACACACACACACACAAAAAGATATGTAAAACTAGTTAAATATCAATAGCTGATTTTGCCAATCATCATAACGTGTCTCAAATGAAAGTTCCACTATAATCAGATTTGCACCAACAAAAATCAAATTTGGCTTAACATGAAGCGAGGCCTAAAACGAGTAACTCGAAGGGGGCATTAAAGGAGCAAACCATCCTTTGTACATCAATTCAGGACCTTCAAGGGAATTCTGGTTGTTTCAAGTTTTTTAAGCTTTCCGTGAGTCATGACTACCTTTAGTAGATTATTTACTTGAACATTAAGTAACATCAAATAGTTTACAATAAGCAAAATACATTATGAAAATCGGATGAATAACTATTCATTTCTCTCAAAGTATTTCCCCTTGGCCAATTTCGGATATACAACGAGCTAACATGTCAAAACAATGTATCTTTGTTTCCAACTCTCTTAAGCAATTTCACAAATTATAACGATTGTGTCCCTTTAAAAACTGAGGCATAAAGCTCTTGCTTAGCCTTATTGTTAAACATGAAAAAAAAAAAAAAAAAAAAAAAAAAAAAAAAAAAAAAAAAAAGCGGGAAAATTGTCTAGAAATACATCAAACTTGCCACCTTTTGCTTTTGTATACCATGAACTTTTTTTTTTCCTATTGTATACACGAACTTTCTTAATCTTCCTATTGTATACATGAATCTGACGTGGCATGGAGTTAATTACATAAATTTACATGAATCGTCCCTGTGGCTCAAAACAATTACACCATTCGTCCTTGAAACAATTACACCCACCAACACCCACCACCACCACCACCACCACCACCCACCACCGCCACCGCCACCACCCCCCATCACCACCACCAACACCACCATCAATGTATCTTGTTTTCCTTTGCTTAGTTTACCATTAGTAGGCTGTGAATGCTTATGTGGTAATTAGGAATTGTTGGTTTAAGATTTTCAGTAAGTGAGTCCATAATAGCCTTCAAATGCTTATCTTATTGTGCTTATTTAATTTGCTTACTCAGTAGTTTAGTTACATCAACTAAGTGCTTCCTTACCTTAGTTTAAGATTCATTTCTCAAAAATTTGGTTAAAAACTAGATTTCGTAGGCTCCTACCCAATTCAGTCACCCATTAAGGGGTGTTTGGTATAAGCCTAGTCTCAGCATTCCAATTGTTTTGACCTCAAGCTCTCACTGTCATCAGCTTTACTTTGTTGTTATTAGTAGGTTTAGACCATAATCTTGCATCTCCTTGTAGTTTTCTAGCTTTCCTAGTTGTGTCCAAATATGCTAACATTTTACTGTTTTACATGAATAAGTAGGATAAAATCTTTGTTTCAAGCCCAAATTGACCCATTTGAACCCACTGGTTTAGCAGACTTCAGTCCCAAACCCCCTTCAAGGAGGCAATTTTAATGTGGTCAAAACTTAGTGTTTAGGTCTAAAAAAGTGATTTGTATTTTATTCAGCAGCTTGCCTACATGCTTGTGATTTTATTTTATTTTTCATATTTTTCTTTGTCTGCTTATCACCCATCTAAATCAGCCTCTTAGTTTAGTTTAGCTGCTGCCACTCTTTGTCTTTTAAGATCATCAATGCCTTTTAGTTTCCACAACTGCCTAGTGTATGTTTCCTTTAGCTTATTTAAGATTAGTCTAGTTTAGGATTAGCTTATTTTCCAAATAGGTCAGCTTATATGATCCTTAGACTGCTCATATTTTAGATTTAAAATGTCCCATTAAGCTGCTTGGTTTTGCTATGTGACCTGTCCAAGTGAGCTCACATCAGCTTCTTTTTTAACTTGGTGAAAGCTCAGCTCAATCCAAAATTAACTGACATTGGCTTTTATCTGTTCCTTGGCAACTAGTGTGTATCATTTTATAGCTTTTAGACCTGAACCCCTTTGGTTTCATAGCTTATTTTCAAGCCTAAGTGAGCCCCTAGGACTGCCCTGCTCCAACAGACTGTGGTGATCAACCACATTCACAAGCCCCTAATGAGCTTATCTGTTAGGCTTATTTTGAGCTTATGGGTTCTTTGAGTAGCCCACTGACCCTAGTTGTTGAATCCAAGCTTTCCTT
The DNA here is from genome assembly GCA_030686995.1 of Artemisia argyi. NCBI lineage: Eukaryota > Viridiplantae > Streptophyta > Magnoliopsida > Asterales > Asteraceae > Artemisia > Artemisia argyi. Next base: position 117,419,560 of record CM060692.1, on the reverse strand, counting down.
GGTTTCCCCAGCTTGTTTGATAAGCTGAAACAAGGGCTGCAGTTGCCTCCCAAGGCCTGTTTGGCTAGTTGGGATTTTGATTAGCTTATTTGCAATTTTAAGCTTGTTCTGTGTTTCCTTTTGGTTGATCAAACTTATTTTCAGTGCATTTTACTTGTTTACATTTTAGTTCACCCTTGGTTCTCACCTAGCAGCTTATGCTAAGCTTTCATAAGCTTGTTTGACTAAAAAAGTCAACTGTTGAGCTTAATCAAGTGCATTGGGCTTATTTTTTAGTTCCACCAAATGTATCTTCATAAAAGTTAGTTATTATCAGTAGTTAATTAGTTTTGAAAAAAGAAAAATCCAAAAAACCGTGGATGGCGGAGGTGGAGGTGGGTGGTGGTGGTGGTGGTGGGTAGTGGTGGCGGTGGTGGGTTGGTGGTGGTAGCGATAGGTGGTGGTGGTGATGGTGGGTGGTGGTGGGTGGTGATGGTGGTGTTGGTGGTGGTGATGGGTGGTGGGTGGCGGAGGTGGAGGTGGGTGGCTACAGGGACCTTTTATGTAATTGTTTCAAGGACGAATGGTGTAATTATTTTGAGCCACAGGGACGATTCATGTAAATTTATGTAATTAACTCTATGCCACGTCAGATTCATGTATAGAATAGGAAGATTAAGAAAGTTCGTGTATACAATAGGAAAAAAAAAAGTTCATGGTATACAAAAGCAAAAGGTGGCAAGTTTGATGTATTTCTAGACAATTTTCCCAAAAAAAAGCTGTCCACAATTTCCGGGTGAAAGCTGATTCAGACAAGTTAGGAAACAGATTTCAGTACTACATGAGGGACTATGAAAACCATTCATTATTAGTGCTCATTTCGACCGACCTACATCATTTGAATGGCTTTTTCACCTTCAAAATCCCAATCTAGATACTGTACTTATTATGTACTGAAGGGATAAACTTATCACAAGATCATAAGTTTCATGACATAAATAACAGAGTAAATTGCATAAATCGTCCCTAAAGTTTGGCCAAATTGCATGTTTCGTCCAAACATTACGAAAGTGCAAGTATCGTCCCTACAGGGACGATGTTAAGAGACCGATTAGAGATGGTCAATCTCCTAAGAACTAGATAGGGAACGAGATGATAAGGCCCTTAGAGCGAGCAAGACTCCAAGAAACTAGAGAGGAACTAGACTTTAATATTCTTCTTCATTCATGTCCAATCTAAACGAGTTACAAGTATTTATAGGAAAGAAAGATGCAGTTACATATGCAGTTACGTACTAGCGATAAAGGAAACATGCAATGAACATGGGATCATGCTAAAACTAATAATGAAGAAAGGACGTGGGATATGTATGCTCTGCTAACACATGCATGCACTACTAAAAACCAACTGTTGACCATGTCTTGTTAGACTCCAATTCGTATCAATACTCCCATCCTGAAAAACAGCCTTGTCCTCAAGGCTGAGGTTGCCATAGTCCATGGTAAATGGCTCCAAGGTGGCTCGTGTTCGGATTCAAGAACAACAAACTTTGGCGGATGAAATTGAAGACCGGGATGAAATGTCTCCGGGCATTGAAAACAAAGTCCTTGGCTACATGTAATTTGGATTTCTTTGGTTGAAATGCGATGTAATGGCAGTGCATCGGTTTGCTTTGGTGGGTTAGTAAGCATGTCGAGTACGTGTAAGGAGGCGTTAGTGTTGGAGGCGGTGGCAGGAGTGAACTCGTGTAGGATTTTTGGCTCCTTATGAGTTGAGTGGGTAGTTGAAGGTGGCAACGGGGAAGGAAGAATTTGAGTTGCAACCTGAGTGTCGATGCACGTCAAATCTGTAATAAGATTGATGGTAATGGTGGTTTGGAAAGTGAGTTTTTGTAATTCGGTTTCGAGTCGAGCATTCGACGAGGACATGATATCAAGCCACTCAACGAATTGATCGGCTATAGCAGCCATCTTTTCTTCGATATGTCGTGGGTAACGTTGTGGAGGCATCGAGTAAGTCGATGAAAGCACCATTGTTAAGAGACCGATTAGAGATGGTCAATCTCCTAAGAACTAGATAGGGAACGAGATGATAAGGCCCTTAGAGCGGGCAAGACTCCAAGAAACTAGAGAGGAACTAGACTTTAATATTCTTCTTCATTCATGTCCAATCTAAATGAGTTACAAGTATTTATAGGAAAGAAAGATGCAGTTACATATGCAGTTACGTACTAGCGATAAAGGAAACATGCAATGAACATGGGATCATGCTAAAACTAATAATGAAGAAAGGACGTGGGATATGTATACTCTGCTAACACATGCATGCACTACTAAAAACCAACTGTTGACCATGTCTTGTTAGACTCCAATTCGTATCAGACGATACTTGCACCAAAGGTTTCCCCACAGGGACGATACTTGCACCAAAGGTTTCCCCACAGGGACGATCCTTGCACTTTCGTAATGTTTGGACGAAACATGCAATTTGGCCAAACTTTAGGGACGATTTATGCAATTTACTCTAAATATCAAAAGCAACAAATATTATACTCACAGTAAAGCTATGAAACCTACCGTGTAAAACGAGTGTGGTGTCTCCTCTGAAACAAGTTAGGAGTGACAAAGATGATCCCGTTGAGCTACCTAAAATAAAGCATTCATCTTAAATTAACAAATCAAAACTGTTACAATAATTAATCTAGTAAAACTTTTACTACTGTAACATTTATATAAATTAAAACCAAACGTTATATACCTTTTGCTTCTGTATAGCTAACTTGTATCTTATTCGCCTCAAGCATTCTCGAGACCTCATTCCCTGATTTTGAAGCTTTGATAAAGTGATCCTCAATGTCTTTAATGCAAGAAAGAAAATCCTTAGCACTGTCGGTAATAAACTCAGAAGGATCCTCTGTTTCTTCCACAGCCAAACAGCCATCTTTTGAATCACATTGTTCAATTCGGTCATTTTTGCATATCAAACGCGATTGATTCACTTCACTATCAACCACATTATCAAAATCATGCCCATTTTGGTCCCTATTCACTGATTCAGGAGGAGTAACGAAACCTTTTAAATCTACTAAATCAATATCTTTATCAGCATCATTAAGGGTAACACGAAACCGTTCATGACCCATCAATCTAAAGCTCCCATCAGACGGATTAAAGTAGTCCCACGACAAAGGTGGTGGTGGTGGTGGCAATGATTCGACATCATCTACGTAAACCTTATTAGTATCACTAACCATGGATGGATGGATATTGACAGTTACTGCATTAGCACTGTTAGATTTCATGTAACTTAACCCTGAATTGTTAGGCGAATGTGGTTGTGAAGAACCCAATTCGCCAGCTTGACCACCAGCGTCAGCATTGCAGCCAATTTGTGGTAATACTTCAGTTTCTGCAAACTTACGTAGCGCAATTCCTATGTTTTGAAGGGATTGCAAATAAACAACATGAGCAGCTGCTAAACTGTACCTTGAATCAATAGCTTGTTTCATAAACTTTTTTCTTTCTTTGCATAAACGCAACGGCTCACATGTGTCTGATTTCGAATTTGAGACACCCATTTTGTGAATGGCTTGTTAGAAAAATGGACACAAATGTAGTATATTGTGTTGTTATAAACTTATTAACATTATTTTAGAAGCAACATGAGTTGGACTTTGAAAAGTAAAATAAAAATAAAAATAAAAAAAGGTATCACAAAAGTTGTAAAGATCCAAAGTTTAAGATTTATGAAATGAATATGTGGGAATCTAATGTACTTTATCAAAGGCATCGTTTTTATGAAGGTGAGTTATTGTAATTTTATGATAAAAGTGTGGGGAATCTGACAAGATGAGTCACAAACACTAGAATTTTTCTTAATCTGAATCTCTCCATGCAAACAAAGAGACTAGTGTCACTTTTGTTGTCAAAAAGTTGCTGCTTTGGATTTTAAAGTGAATCATAAAAGATACAAGATAAAAAGTGACGGATTTATGACTTTATCTTAGTATTATATACAAATCACTGGGAAAGTCAGTAAAAGATTTTAAAGGCAGACCAGTAAAACTAGCAATACTTACTACTTCAAATGATAATCTCGATCAAAATGAACCTGAAAGTCAAACCATTAAAGATACTAGAACTTACCACATTGTATAACAATCCCGACAAAACACCCTAACACCTAAAACGAAACATAGTCTCGACCAAAACACCCATAACACCTAAAACGAAACTCGCCAACATCTCAACCAGATAGTTCTGACCGCACAGTCAAACCGACTATATGTACGACGTAGACGATATACAAGATTGTAGACAAGCTGAAACACCCATGACCCTTGTCGATAAACGATCCTCAACAAAACATAAACAAACCAGTAGTGTATTTGTCAGCGTTTTATGTTTCATAATTATGTGGTTTTTTATCCAATTTAATGGAATTTATTTATTTTATTTTTTTGTATTTTCTCAAATCTTTTATATATTTTAACTCTGACTTTTGGTGATCAAAGTATGATCAAATTATTAATTTCATAATCTTTGCCAAATATATACAAAAAGTATACAGTTGCTTAAGTTGAAACATTTTGGAGCCACTCGTCTAAGTTTGAAGACAGACAATAAGACTGGTGAGAAATATTTGCCCAAGGACAAACCAAACTATCAAATGTAATCAGCTTAGATATCAGTGGGATATAAAAAGAACCAGACTATTAGATCTCCCAGTGGTGGTGATCGAGTGAAGAATGTGGGACATACAAAGAACCATCAAATGTAATCAGCTTAGAGATCATACCCTAAAAAAAAGGCTCTTTAGACCCTATAGGGGTCCAGTACAAAAATAATGATTTAGACCAAACTGTATTGTAAATTTGTCTTGGAAGTCATTGCGCTTATAATATGTGCGGGGGTGTGTGTGGGCGCACGCAGTAGGTGAACAGATATATAGCCAGAGAAACCTGTAAGAGAATTTGCCATTGAAGAAATTGTGTAAATACAATAGTCAATCACGTATGAAACAAAAAAGTATCATATTTCACATTTTTCTCATTATTATCAGACTTAAGCGTAGTCTTCGCCTTTCTTCTATTTCTTGGCTAGAAGCCAGCATACTGAGTGTATTCTGCATAAGCTTCGCCTGGTGATTGCCTGCCGATTGGTGCCCTTATCACGTGATCGGGTAAATCAAATGCATCAACAAGTTCTTTGGCTATGTCCTTCACCTGAAAACTTAAATAATCCGCCAGCTTGTGGATTGCCTGCGCAAATTAACCAAACACAACCCATTTCATTCTCATGTCTAGGAACATATATATTCTAAGCGGTTGTTTGAACCATTTGAATGTGCGCTATCGATATTATTAAGTGATATTATTTAATCAGATGTAATGAATTGAAATTTAGTAGATAATGTTAGCATGTGCTTTTGTTGTTATAAATTTGTAAAAATTAAGAAAATGAACAGTTGTTATGAGTGTGTGGCAAGTTTTAATATAGATAAAGATAAATTACCATAAAGGAATTTATGTAAAAAGAGATGTGTAGGAAGTCTCAAAAACTAGGTTTAAAGAACGTGTAAATATGTAATTATTTAAAACTGATTATCGGCCCTTACAAAAATCAAAATGCACATCCAAACGCACCTAAGAAATTTATAATAACGGTACCGACTAAAGTTACCTTGGCTTTGTTAGGGGCAACATAGTCCACATTTCGATAAGTTCCTATATCGTTCCATATGCGATTCAAGGCATAAAGATCACAAACAAGCTTTAAAGCAGCTCGAGAATTTGCATCTGGACAGCTGAATTAGACAAGACCATAAAGCAACATTAGATCGCATAGAAATGCAGCAGAGGTGGCAATTTTGACCAATTTGCTTATCAATGGGTCGACTCGAGTTTGTTTTATATCCTACGGGTCACACAAGTAAAAAATAGATAAACATGGAAATGGGTCAAATGGGTTGGAAGTCGTCCCGAAGTCGTTTGTTATTGGAAAATACATAACCCAATCGGCCCATTTTGCCACCTGAAAAATATACAAGCAACATCAAGAGGAAATATAAAAAGTAATATTTACATACCTTTTTATCGCTTCAATAAAGTTCTCAAGGATGACGGTTTCTATGTGGGATTCTGCTAGTGTCAAAAGATGATTTAAACATCTATTCCATGCACCAAAACCGCCAAGAGTCTTTGTATGCTTTCGTAGTCGGACAGCAGCACTTTGAAGCAACCGAGATGTCCGATACTGAACCCATTAATGCCATATGTAAATTTAGTTTATCATCTCTAAATGCAAATGTTTAACTATCTATCAATGTTGACTTAACACATAGTTAAGGTTCAGTGTTTTCCGGTATAAGTCAAACACCTTTCTGGGATGCATAGGCATTTTTAGCTATCCAAAAAGAAAATACCTTTGTTTCCTGTCGATCCATTAGATTTTAATTCAAATTTACATATTGTGCATTAGCATGAAACCATGGATATAATGAGTTTGGTAATTAAAAAAAATGATAATATGATAAAATTCCTATATTGTCTCGCTAAGGGGTATTTCAAGAAGAAATAAAAGATTACCCTGAAAGCATCCAACTGGAATTTAGGATCTCGTAAATGGTCTTCCCCTTCCCACCTAGCAGTCACTGGATTCGGCTGTGAAAGATATGTATTCATTGACTCTCTCAAGTAGTTCCATGTAACAGCAAATGTCCCACCACGAAACTTCTCTTGGTACTGCTTCAAGAGATCACCTGCCACCTGAAAAATAGAAGAGAATAAACAATACTTTCTTAGCTTAAATAGTGAACCACCACAAATATCGACCATCTATCATGTTTTCAAGAAACCTAGAAATAGCAAAATGGGTGGATTGAGCACAAACAGATTTTTACAATAGTCAAAACAGGTCTTCCTGTGTTGACCACAAACATTTTATATGTTCTTTTTCTTGTTTTATGATCGAATTAATTTGTTAAATATAGTTGCAAGATTATACCCCTTTAACAAATAGTATAAAACTATTTTATTACAACAAATTCTAATCCTATTTTTAATACAGTGATTTGAACCCTTGGAGACAACATATATGACCCAATCGACCCATATACAAATGGGTCGAAAGATATCATCTCTTTTGATTTAAAAGATAAACCATCTTCACATTCTCGAAAGAGACCATACCTGCTGTAGAAGCACAGTGTTGTCTCCTTCAAAAGTTTGAAAAATATCATGGTCATTCCTCAAGCTACCAAATCGATTAACAGCAGCATAGCCATGGCCTCCACAAGACTCCCTGCATATGCTTAATGACTTAGCCGTATAAGAAGTCACATAAGATTTGAGTCCAGCCGAGAGTGCATGAACATCTGCCACCAATTGCTCATCATGTGTCTTCTTCATTTCAGCGTACTTTTTAATCAAATTCACAGTGGCAAAATGAAACGCATAAGTCGATGCTAACATAGGCATCAGTTTATGTTGTTGCGACTGGTAATCAAGAATGCTAATTTCCGGCTGCTTTGGAGGCCCAAACTGTTGTCTAAGTAATGAGTATCTGATAGCAATAGTGGCCGCAATTTTGAGCACACCAACTGACGTATAAGCAAGTCCGACTCGCCCACCAACAAGTTCACCTAATGTGGCTGCAAATCGTTTATTGATGGTTGGAAGGGGACTTGTGTACGTACCATCTCTTGACACATCACCAAATCTGTTAAGAAGATTATCTCTGGGAATTCTTACATCACGAAATCTCAATGCACCATTGTCTACTCCATTTAGACCAACTTTATGGCCACAATCATTTATTTCAACTCCTGGGAGAGTTTGGTGCGTTTTTAGGTCTCGTATTGGAACAATGAAAGCATGAACACCCATATCGGAAACAACCTTTGTATCATGGGTCGGTAACATTAGTTTGGCAAAAACTGTGGCAAATTTCCCATGAACTGCAGCATTACCAATCCACCATTTAATGGCTCCATCATTCGGTGTGTTGATGACAAATTCGTCAGTAAGCGGATCAAAGGTTGCAATTGTTTGGATGCCTTGAACATTTGAACCTTAAGGGCAAACGGTCAAAAAAAGAGCTCATTAGTTATGAAAATGGGTTGATATAGGCATCAGTTGAATGCTGATGGGTCAAACAGATAAATTTAGAAGGTTAACTAAAGGGAAACTGGCTGAACGTGTTTAAAGTAGCTTATTACATAATCATTAGTTTATAACCTCCTACGTTTAAATTTAAAGATAGATCACTAATGCTGTAATATTATTAATAATCATAACTAATAAGTATATTGTTTATAAAATCCATAGAGAAGACAGCAGTTAGCGGTTAAACCAACCTTCTACAATTTGACCCATCTAAACAACTTACATGTGTTATGTCATACCCAATTTGACTTGTTACCCAACCCATCCGACACGCCCAGTTTGCTACCTTTATAAGAAGTAAACGAAGAGGCATACCATGGTGAAGCTCTGTCATGGCAAAACAGCCAAGATACTCCAGATTGTTGATACCTTCAAAGTACTTATCCCTATGTTTCTTGGTACCCAAATTTATAACAGAGCCTCCCCATAGACTGCATACACACATGAAGTTGAAAAATTACTATAACTAGATATAAGCAGCCGAAGCTCAGGGTCTCAAAACATAACTCTGTATAGAGTGAAGCAGAAAAGATAATAAACGTAGGCATAAAATTTCATGCAATTGTAACTTTTCCCAATTGTAGATACTTCTTACAGATTTTTATCTTCTGCTGTTCAAAAAGTACTATACCCTGTCAATAGCTTAGGGAGAGATTTTCATTAATTTAAATTTTGGTTGTCCACCAGCATTTAATTTTCTATTTTTGGCTAAGACTCTGCCTGGTTTCATTGCTATTTTTTAGGTACAATAAATACATCAACTGAAACATCATCCTTGTCTATTCATTTCAAATGCATATAATCTTATTCTTAAATTAATCTTCCGAACAGGTTAGGAAGAATCAAAAACAAACAAAAGCTAGCATCAGTTTATCATCTAATAACAATCATCTTCCAACATCAATAATGTATATAATAAGTCAAATTACAGCATATCCATACCTCTAAACTATAAAGAGACAAAAGGGTAAAAGAACTAAAATCCATAGGTCCCCCACAAGTAAATTCAGGACATAACAAATCCAATTACTGATCTTTTAACATTAATTAACAAATAAACTAGCATCATTCGATATACTAACATAACCAACTAACAAACACACTAAAACAATGATTAAAAAAAAGTTTGCAAGAATTGCCTGTATCAAAATTTACTCAAATAGTAATATCTAATCTTAAAGCACCCATAAGTAACAAATTCCAAAATAATGTATAAAAACATATTATTACTAACGCCAACATTTAATCACCATCCCAAAATCTCTTCTAACAAAAACCGAACATTTTAAGAGAAACATAACTATTACTACTTACTACGTACTACTTTATGTTTCTAACTTTTTGCATGGTGATAGTTTAATTAATTAATGTTATCTTAATTGTAATAATAATTAATTACAAATAATGATAATACTATAAACTCGATCAAACTTCCGGATGCATATTTAGTATGGGATACAGAGTATTACAGACCCCTCATTTCTACAAGTAATACCCCATGTTTTTTGGGGGGTTTTTTTTATATATAATTTTGTTTATATCATAAACGTATTAAACTGGCGGAACATAAACTTAAAAAAAAAAAAAAAAAATTGTGTTGTACCTACCTGTATTGAACACCCATTTTAATACCAAGAGACATATCAACACTACCAACAGCTTCAGCAATAGCAAAATATTTCATAGGATCATCAGAAACATATTGAAAAGGCTTAACACCAGCTTCATTGACAACACCCATAAGCTGTCTCATACAAAGCTCCCTATAATCATCTTTCAAAATCTCAATTGGTGTTTGAAGATCAGGTCTTACGTTGTTGAAGTAATCAAATACTTTCTCTTGTATGTCCCTGTTGTTTCCTCTCAGGTAAGATGAGAGGCTGGCGACGTTGATGTTTGGTTTCTTTGCACGACTACTGGAAGAACATGGTTGGAGGTTGATATTGTTATTGGATGGTGGTGGGTTGAGGTGGAGGGAGAGGTGGCGGATGCGACGGGTGGTGGGTTGTTCGTCGGATGATGACATGTTTGCGTGATTGTGATGATTATTGATTTTGTTGTATCTGTTTCTTTATGTAGTTGAAGAAATATTGTTTACGGAATTTGATTGGCGTGATGGGGGGTTTTATTATTATTTAAAACTTGTGGTATGGTCGGCTTGTTAAATACAGTATTAAAATGTATCTCCATTACTTTGCGCTATCTTCCCTTCAACTAAAATTAATAGCTTTTCATGACTTTCGAAACTTTTTATAAATTGCGTGTTCCAAAAAAAACTTTTTATAAAAATAAATTGAGAATTGACAATTAAAGGGGTGTTTGTTTAAGCTTATGTACGTGGCTTATGAGCTTATTAATTTGTGTGTTCAAGCTTATATTTTGTGGCTTATTTTAAGACTTGTTGCCTTATACTAGTTTATTATGAAAGTATAAAATAAGTCCATAAGTCTCAAAATAAGCCGAAAAATCAGGACTTATGAAATATAAAATAAGCTCGCATATAAGATTAAACAAACACCCTCAAAATCGTTATAGCTACTGTAATATTTAGCATTTTTCCGTGAGGACTAAACCTATCATCAAATTTACAACTGAGTTATTTTAGAATATCAATCTTAGCCGTTCTTCGTTTTTAACAAAAATAGGATTTGTGGGTAGCTCAGGCTAGGTGTTTCGTGGGTTTAAGTAGTTTTGGCGTTAAACTTTTAAGGCGTCTCTTTGTTGCTTTGCCCCTATGTTTTGGTTTTTGGTGACTCGTTTTTGCTTTGACTTAGCTTTAGGCCTCGTGCGATGCCCTACTTTGCTCTGTGCTGCTCCCTTAGTTTGCCTGTTTTTCTTGGTGCTTTGGCTTTCTGCTTTTTGTGCTTCTTTACTTGTGCTTTTGTCCGTACTCACTTGCCTCTCTGTCTTTCTTAGGATCCCTTATCTTGTTTCTGCTTTGTTTGCGTGTTTACCTGTTTTGCCTGCTTTTTGCTTGTTGGTCTCTGTCTCTTTTGCTCTCCTTTCTTGGCTCTCTCACCCGCACACCTGTACTTGTCGGATGTCTCACTGGAAGCAGTCTCTCTACTCCCAAGTTTATCCAAGGTAGGGGTAGGATATGTTTACATTCTATCTCTCTCATACCCTGCTCTGGCGGGATTGGATTTGTTGTTGTTGTTCCATTCTTGAACAACTCTTCATTTTAAATTAAAATTCATTTTCACTTTTTTTTCACAAAAATAATATATCTAAAAAATTCAATCGAAACAAACTTTTTCTCAATATGGGTACTTTCACAAACTCTCTACAACCCTTTTTTTTTGGTACAATAGTTTGCATGATATAACACTAAACTATAAGTTTAAACACCCAACATATTATCGTAAAATAACCATAAGTATTTGGTAGAACTTCAAATGATTTTCGTTTTTTGCATTTAAACACCTGAATCATTAGCTTTCCAATCATATATCGCACATAATCATTTAGCTTCCAAATCAATACAGTATATTAATAGAAGTTGAAGAAAATATATGGAAAAAAAAATGATATTCAAAACTCGTTTGATACATCACATGTAATATAACACCATATTTTTAGATTCGAAGATTGAACTTGTTGTCGTAAAATTGACATAAATATTACTTTCCAGTATAAGAAATGATGAATTTTTTAAAGTTGTATACAAATGTACTTATGCTTATTATTTTTAAAATTAAGTTTATATATGTTTAGAAAATGAAATCCGGTATTAAAATAAGTATTTCTAAGATTTTTGTTTAATAACAGTAACTTTAATTTTATCATTTTATTAAAGCTTTTCTTTTAAAAATAAAATTTCTTGTGTATAACAATGTATCAACAGTTGTACACTATTAGATTAGATTTTATCGAAGATATTTATAATGAATACTAATATTTTGTAACTACTAAACTGAAGGCTAAAAGATGTATACACTTTTAAACAATAAATAGTTTAACTTCACCCTAGATACATTCATATAAAATTTGTATTACGATGTAAATAATACAGTATGATAAAGCGTATCAAAGATAAGATACTTTGAACAATTGTTTATGTACGTGACGTGGATAGGATGGATAACGTAGGAGTCAATCTGGCACGCAACTCAAGACGAAAAGTCTAAAAACTTCATTTAAGCGAATGGTAGGTGTAGAATTGGTAGTCATCAACTTAACCCCTCTACTTTGATGATTTTGTCTAATTAGTATGTCCGTGTAGTTTCTTCGGTAGGAAAGGGTCAATAACACGAAGATGATTAAAATGTTTAACTTGGTTGATGGCTTGATGCTTTTGTCTTGTTTTGCTTTGTGTTCAAGGGATAATGACATTTACATATCAAATTTTATTTGAATATTAAGGAATTAACTCTCACCCTCTATATTTATTTGATTCACAATAGTTTGAGATTAAATCTAACATGTAAAAAAAAAAAAACATTTTTTTTCAAATATTAATATCTCATAAATCGTTAATATCGTTAATTATTAAGCGAAAAAAGATATATTATCACGACGAGCATTTAATTATCTTTTTATAGATGACTATTTTTATATACTTTCGACAAAAAAAAAAAAAAAAAAAAAAAAAAAAAAAAAAAACCATTTTTGTTTACCTTTTTTCGTTTTTTATTACGTTTTTTTCTTTTTTTTTCATTGTTGAAGCTTGCATGAAAAAATCACATGTGATTAAACACTAATTTAACTATGCTAATAAAATCACATGTGATATTGATGTTAAATCACATATGATTTACATGTGATATTGGTGTTAAATCACATATGATTAAATCATATGTGATTTAACACCAATATCACATGTGATTTTATTAGAATATTCAAATTAATGTTTAGTCACATGTGATTTCTCATGCAAGTTTCAACAACAAAGAAAAAAGACGAACAAACGTTAAAAAATTTTAAAGAAAAAAAATTTGTTGAAAGTATAACAAAGTGTCCGTCTATAGAAAGATAATTAAATGATGGTCGTAGCGGTATAATTTGTTTTTTGTCTAACGAGCAACGGTTCATTAGATATTTAAATTATAAAAAATATGTGAAATATTATATGATTATAATCTCAACTATTGATTTCTTTTGATATTTGTGATGAGTCCCTTGGTATATGAGAAAAGTTTGATATGAATAACTCTCCCCAAATATAATGGTAAATAAAAGTTCTTGATTTCGACAAACGAAAATGTCATCTATTTAACACTAAGGAAGTTTTATAAGTATATTCTAATTTAGTCACTTAAACTTCACATAATCATGAAAACTATGGAAGTTTTGATTTTGTTTTATTGTTGTGAAAATATACATAACTAGTACAATACTCGTGCATTGCCCGGGTATAACGATACAATAATTTATAAATAAATATTTAATAACTTGTCATGAGTATATTTTATAAAAACATACGCATCAACACAACTATGAAGTATCTTAAAGCGCAAAATCATTCTTATTTAATAATAAAGTATTAATGTTAAACACACCAAAGTACTAAAAACAGAAGTTTGAAACAATGACTCCAATCATGTGGAGAGTGATCAAATTGAAATGCAAACAATTCAAAAAATAAAAATAAAAGAAGTAAAAATAATAGAATAAAATGATGAATTTGTAAGACTATGCACGATTAGGAAAATCTTCATATTTCAGCTTCTTTCATATCATCTCTTTTCACACAAATTTCTTTTATATCTTCTTCATTCATACCAACATCTTTCAATTCATAGCAACTTCTCTCATACAACCTTCTTTAATATCAACCTTCGACATAACAACTTATTTTGTAGCAAATTCTTTCATATCAGCTTCTTTAAATCTTCAAATTATAAAATAATAACAAAAAATTTTCAATGTAACTTTATCCGAAACATATGAATCTTCAAATTTAAGTTAGAGATTTAAGTGGTAATCACTAATGTTGAGTTGTTGACCACTTCAAATTGCATTATCCTTTATACATATTGGTTTAAAATGCATTAGAAATTGCACATGCAAAATTATATTGATATTAATGGTTATTTGACGTTAAATCCAAACTCATAACAATTAACATAATTGCCAAAAGTTGTGATTATGCCATATATGCAAAATTATATTGATATTAATGGTTATTTGACGTTAAATCCAAACTCATAACATAATTGCCAAAAGTTGTGATTATGCCATATTTGTATTGCAGTTAGATAAACTAACGAAAATGAGATACATGTTTTGATATCAATCATTTACATAGTTCCTCTTAAAACCCATATTCCAATTATAGCCATTCTACATATATTACTGATCATATAAATTAAACATGCATTAATGTGTATTCCAAGTGTTCATTATCCTTTAAAGTGATATAAAATCCATCGAAATTGATATAGCGAATCATGTGTATGCCGTCGACCGATTTCGTACACCAAGAAGCTGGTATAGCGAACCATTGAAACTGTGACAACATAGTTCAAAGTCAGCACCATTGCGTACATATAATAAACATGCATGATCCATCCTTTCTTCCATTTCCATGTCGCCAAGTTTGCTTCCCTTTCCTTTTCTTAGATTCGCGAATCACCTCATCAACCAACGGTGTTGGGTATCAAGTTTCACGTTGTCGTCATGCTGTTGTTTAAAGACGGAAAACAACATTACGCCTTCACACGGATATATGGATATTAGAACGAAATCTAAAAAGTGTAGAAAGGAGTGTTACCTCATGATCATGAAAATCGACATAATCGTTCCCGGCTTGCTTTTCAAAGGAAGAAGAAAATGTCAGTATTGATAAAATAAAATTACGTGAGATGTTGTAACATGATAAAATAAATTTACGTGAGATGTTGTAACATTACTTTACCTTGATTCCTTCGTATAGTCATTTTCACATGCCAGTGAATTTGTTTTTTGTTGCTATAACAACAATTGGCATATTGTTTGATTTGTTCATCTATATAATATACATGCAAATAAGTCAAATGTTAAAGTTACTATATTGAATTACTACTTTGTTCTATAATGAATGAAAAGAAAGCATTTGATTCATACCTCCATTTTGGTTGAGTGAGAAGGTCTTGTATTTTGTTATTATATGAACTGTGAATGATTATGGAATGAAAGTGGGTAGATAATGTCTATTTATAAGGCTGATGCATGGTCCTATTCATGGCGCTAAAATATTGATTTTGAAAATCCAATTTACACAGATAGATAACAATTGGTTTGACTAACAGTGCGGAACAACTGCAAATGGGAAGCATGATAAGATAATATTTGGTTTGAATTTGCCACTTTTACCTCTATATTGTTACTATAGATAATTCTTGAATTAGAATGGTCATGATTTAATGTTGAATTGATCTAACGGATGACATGCTTTTGTTCAAATTATGGTTCGGTAGCAATAGAATAGTAATAACTAGACAAAAATACACTGTTGGTCCTTAAACTTGTCTAAAAACATCGTCATGCCCCTTAAGTTTGGAAAATCATCGTGATGCGTCCAAAAGTTGGATTTTTTAGGCCGATTGCGTCCCTTGACTCGTTTGGGCTTGGTCAACGCACGTTTTCTGTTCTACTTTGAGGGGTATAACAGTCCAATCACTTTTTAACTATTAATCCAAACCTTAGTTACTCCAGCAGTAAACGTTAGGGACGATTCATGAACTGCATATGATTTTGGTCTTTGTTTAATTATGATTTTGGTCTTTGTTGACTTTATAAGTCAACATATGGTTATTCCAAACACTCTCTTAAACTGTATATGCAAATGCAAGCCGATCAAATGGGAACAACAAAATTATAAAATAGATAAAACATAGATTTATATTATCATTTAAATTTCTGGTTTTTAGTTGTATCACATATAAGTAGCATTGTTGGTTCTATTGTTTTTGAATTCTGATTTGGGACTGTCAAATCAGTAGCTTATAATGTATAATTGGTTGAAGTTAATGTAAATTCATTTACGCATCATAATCTGCGTTCAGTTTAGAACACTAGCAGATTAGCAGCACTGTTGGGATCAAAAAACCATAGACATCAAAGGCAACAAAAGTTCATATCCAACCATAAATGAAACTTACAACTTCATATCCAACCAAGACTGAAACTGAATGACAACAAAACTTGTTGCCAAATTAAACTCCAATCCAATTTAACAAAAAACAACACAAAGTGCTTATATAAACTTCTATCCCAAAACTACCAAACAGATGCAACATATGAGAGAAATAAAGATTACTGTGAGACACCTAGCCACTTGGTGAAGACATCGAACTCAGCATAGTCACTGTCAGAAATCATAGTCTTGTACCATGATTTGCTAGCTGCCTTAATCTTGGTAGACTCCTCCTGTAGAAAAAGTGAAGAATCCAAGTTAATATAAACAGAACCATAAACAATAGGAGTATGTTCAAATTGGAAACACAAAGTTAACCCACTAATTCAAGTTTAATGATTCTTTAGATATAAGAGACTAAGAGAGTAATAGCAGCAACAAAATTTTGCAAGAGCTTTGTGAGCAATATACCACACATAGAAAGGTTCAATTAAATATCATGTACTAGGCCCAGATAACCATTAGGTCTTTTGAAAACGTTTAGATTCTTAAAGAACGTTTAAGAGAAAAAGGTACGGTCATACGTCAGTAATAATTGCAGGAAAAAGAAGTTCAATCGTCAAAGGAATTTCAGCCTTAAACTGAGCAAAATGGATATAATCATAACATAATTTTACGAGCTCAGCAACCGAGTATGGATAAAACTGTGGCTAAAACCAGAACATGTAACTTTCTTCTAGATCATTGCACATAAAATTCCATAGCCAAAATAAATGTCTCTACAGTTAATTTAACAAAAGCATAGATTAGTATGTCTACTCAAACTAAAGCTATGCAATTAAACCCAAAACATTTATTAGCTTCATAATAGAATCATAGAGCAAAAAGCATATGAATAAGCAAGCAACCAAAGTTATGGTTTATCACAAGTAAAAGGTATTACGGAGTATAAGCAAATTACAAAAGCACAAAGGTACACCATAAAGACATAAGCCCAAAAAATATTTAAATGAACTGAGTTCATATGCCAATGGTGCACATTAGTAAATATAACTGAATACAATCAAACACCGAAGAATGCTACAGTTTGACACATATAAAGAAGCATAATCATCTCAAATTTTAAACATGAACATAGAAAAGTTATACCAAATGTCATACAGATGTAATATGAAATCAGCTTTTTTATGCTTTGTAAATGGGAAAGCAAGTTTCCAATTAATTTTTGAGAAAAAGAATTAGCTACGCAAACTATAAAATAAAAAACAACATACAAAAGTGGACACCCAATATACCTTTATACAAATGTATACAAGACTGTTATACATGTTTTACACTAAACAAAAACTAGGTGGAAATTTATGGTTATGTACATTTTTGAATTCATTAAGCATAAAATTACTATTAGAAACTACAACTATAAAAACACATTGACACTAATGATCATCCGATAGAAACACTTGATCTAGCATTAGCAAACAGAAATCTTTGCAATAATATAAGCTAGCACAATGGACTCAGTACCATTAACTACAATCAAATGCAATACATATCCATAGACAATTTATAAAAAGCATAGAAGCCAGTTCACACATTAGAGCCTATTTGAAATACAACTTATTGTCAATGCATAAGTTCATTACATACACTTTAATCAACAAAAACATACTAAATTGATAATTTATCAACAAACTTTCAACTTCACACAAGCGCAAAATTTAAATTAAAACAAATTATCATATAATAAAATAAAGCACGACTTAAATACTAGCGAAGTAGCTACCTCATCTACATTTCAATCATCCTTATCACAATCTTCTAAAAACACAACATTAGCGTTAACAATTCTTTCAACTAAACAATCCAAATATACTAAGCTACCACGAGACAAACTACATATGAACATAATTACAAAATCATAAAGCACATTAACTAACAAACATTTAAACACGAAATAGAAGCAAATAAGATATACCTTAGAGATAGGCTGCCTCTTTTTATCAAGCTTCTCCTTCTTAGCCTTCTTCCTCTGCTCCTCAGCAAGCACAGCCATCCTCTTAGCGGTCTTGGCATAGGGGTTCAACCTCAACATAGTATTCAGATTCTTCAAAGGATTCTTCTTCATGGCAGCACGTTTGACATCAGTCTTAATCGGCTTAACAACCGATTGAACCTCATCACTATTAATAATCCTAGCCAAATCAGCATTCTCCATCTTAGCTCTAGGCAACACATACCCTCTCTTCTTCTCACTCTTCTTGTCAAACGACCCATAAATCGAATCGAGCTTCTCGAAAGCCGATTTGGTCCAGATGACAAACCTACCCAAATGACCACCAGGTGCCAGTTTCAACAAACTCAACCTCTCAACATTCGCAACCTCGACACCAGGGATGTTCCTAAAAGCCTTAACTAACTTAGCACCCTCAGTACCATAAACAACCAAAGGACCCTTCCTAGAAATGTACCTCCTGTTTCGCATCTTTCCGACACCGGGTCGAATCCCGACAGAATCCTTAGCCTTCTCAGCATCAGCAAAAGCACCAATCTTCTTCAAAACCTCAATAGCATTCTTGGTTTTCTCAACACCCTCAACAGAGTCACTTACAACCAAAGGCAACTCAGGAACAGTCTCGATCTTATGCCCACGCGCCATCACAAGCGATGGAACAGCACTCGCGGCAATAGCAGAGACAACAGCGTACCTCTTCTGGTTAACGTTAATCTTCCTGTGCCACCTCCTCCAGATACGAGTGGGAGCAAACATGCGTCCACCACGACACATGTTACCAAAAGCACCCTGACCAGCACGGTGGGTCCCACCACCAGGGACACGTGGGATACGAGAAACAGCACGACCGGTACCCCATGACTCAGCAGAAGTCTGGTGGCCTGCCTTGCGGCTGACGGCGTAAGGCTGGCGGCTGTTTTTGGAAATGTTTGAGTGGACAAAGTTGACGATGTCTGGACGGATGGAGGCTTTCATGACTGCTGGTAAAGGGATTCCAGCAGATTCAGTTGCCATGTCGGAATCGAGGGTTTGGATGGTTACAAGTGGGCGAGCGGCGGCTGCCATTTTTCTTTTAGAGAGTGAAAATGAGAGCTAGGGTTTTGACAAAGGGAACTAGGTTATTATGTGCGAATATATATCTCTACGTTTTGGGCTTCAGTTAGGTGATGGGTGGATTTGGGTTTTTAGGTAATTGGGTCTGGGCCTTGGTTTTTAATTCTTATCTTTAGATCTTTTGACTTACATATATAACTTTGTTATTTTTCTTTAATAAAATGCTAACACGAAACACCAAAGACAGGAGACAATTAACTACGGAGTAAAAGGCTAGTGAATAATATGATTACTTTAGTAGACTGGTCATTAGGGGTCAGCAAACGGACCGGATGGACCGGACCGACCGACAAAACCGACCGGATCGAGATCGGACCAACCACATTCGGTTCGGTCTCGGTCTAGGGTTTTTCATAATTTTGGTCTCGGTCCGGTCCGGTCTGTCTTAAAACCGAACATTTAGCCTATTTGAACCGTGACTGGACCGAACCGGACTGAGACTGGACCGACCACATTCGGTCCGGTCTCGGTCTAGGTTTTTTGTCGGATTCAGTCTCGGTCTGGTCCGGTTTTTACCCGATAAGCAGCCTTACTGGTCATTATTGCCCTGGTTCTATGGCGCCTTTTTGTTGTTACGGCATCCGCAATGATCAAATGGGGAAAAGCTTTTTCCTATTTTAAAAAGTCTTTTAGAAGTGTTTCTTTCATTGCATTAATAGCTTTTTGAAAAGCTTTATACAAAGACATGACAAACATCAAGTCTTTCTCAAAAGCTTTAGTTAATAAATAGAGGAGAGTTGTTTTACATACCAAACTTTTTTTACATGTCAAGGGACTCATCTTCACCTTTCATTTAAAAAGAAATCAATGGTTGAGATTAAAAGCATTTTAATATTTCACATATTTTTTATAATTTAAATATATTTTAAACCGTTAATCGTTAAGCGAAAATAATTACACCATCACGACGAGCATTTAATTATCTTTCTATAGAAGTTTCTGTAGATTGCAGTTGAGCAAACGATCTTATAGAAGTTGACTTGAATTAAAACTTAAGCAATAACGCGGAATATTAAAGCTTAACTTAAGAAGAACAGTTTAAACATTTTCAACACTTCAATATATTAATATACGAGCACTCGACAATGCTAGGGTTTTACAACCTTGAAGTGAAACGAGAATAATAATAATGCGTACATATTCTAACCCTAGGCACCTCCTTTTATAGGTCAAGGAGTCCTATTAGGTTTACAATAACTTTACATGCAAGATAATATCTTTTCCTAAAATATCTAACCGTGTATATAATCTTATCCTTTGAGCAGCAGAGTCTTCAGCAGCATATTCTCATAGTAGCAATTTGTCTTCACGAGCAGCAGTTTCATTAAACCATCAGTAGATTCTCATCAACAGTAGTTTGACACTTAAATAAAACCTGAGCAGTAGGATCTCAAAACCCAACAATCCTCTCCTAAACTTAATATTTACTTCGAAATGATTAAGTTTCTTCAAAGCTTGATTAAACACCAGGAGGATGCTTTCAAACACTTACTTCTTGTGATCTCTGTTGACCAATAATCTTTTTATATTTTGACAACAAATTAAAAGCTTGATCATCAATATCATAGTTATTCTGCAAGTTGAGCAACCCAGTACCATTAACCATCTGATAGACAATTTCCAAGTAATTTGCCAGAGGGTAATCTTTTTCAACCAACATATATAAAGTATGTGGTCCAATGTCTAAGACATGAATCCCTGAATTTTGAAAAAGCCTCCATCTTTTTATTTTACATCCTTTAATCTCTGTCCATTCAGAATCTTCCATTGAAGGATCAAACATAAGTTTCAGAGCTCTCCAAAGAACATTATCAGATATAGCTTCTAAATCATTATATGTCTCATTTACAAACTTCTTAGCTCCAAACTTTTCTTTGTACATCCTCCATGGAGTACAAATATCCTCTCTATCAAAGTAGTACAACATCTGTTGAAGTCTAAGAAACCTATGAGTCTACCCATCAGATCTCTTAACATCATGAAATGTTCCAATATTAGCATCATATCCTGTAGATACTTGAATAATAGGATATCTGATTCTTATTGGTTCAGCATCAACTACTTCAGGTTCATCTCTTTTAGCAATCATAGTAAGAACCTTCATTTGTTGTTTTAAATGCTCAGGAGGAATATGATCATAATCATTCTTGTACTCATTATTCTGATCATCTTCAGACTTAGAACTACTTTGATCTGCTACTTTACTCTTCTTCCTTGCAAAAGATTTGTTGGGTCTATTAAAACCCAAACTCCTTAATCTAGGATTTGAACATAAAATATCCTAAGTGTTTCATAACCGAGAACACCAAACAAGTCACTGAATGCATAGTTGTTCAGTGAGTCATCCTCAAGAAGCTCAGGGCGAATCTATGAAGAAAGGTTCAATCATTCAGTGAGGCGGTTCTCAGTGAATGATACCTGAGCCAAAGAAGAGGATGATGGACTCAGTGAGGGATGACAATAACTCACTGAGTTCCATGACTCCTCACCAACTAAGATCACTGAGTGAACAAAGACTGAAGATAAGAAGACTGAATTAAAGGCGGGATTAGGCGGGATAAGTTTGAATGGATAAGGGATGGTCCTTATCATGCAAAGGTCAACTTTCCCTGAATGAGTATAATACCAAGAAGTGTGTCAACACTGAAGACCAGAAAGCATCCTTGTTCTTTACTACTTATAGTCAATTGTAACAGGGACAAAATACCTATGTATTTTGTCCAATATAGGATGATGTAATATTGTCTTGTAGTCTTTGTCCATTAGGTAAGTGTTAGAAATTACTTGTGTATAAATAGAGAATAAGTGAGAGAGGTAAAGATTACGTTTGTGCACTTAATGCTTAGACATTCACAAACCAAATCTTTACTCTCTCCGAAGAACAACACAATCCCTGAGTTAGCTCAGCAGGATCTTAGTTGTCACTCAAACTTAGTTTGGGTTTAGTGAGGAGTACACCATACTTGTCATTTCAATCCCAAGTGTTGTTCCGCAAACACTTGGGTATAATTCTTTTGATTAATTTCTAATAAAGAATTAAACGTTGAAAAACTTTGTGTCTTTTCTTTTGCGTTTATTTGTTTTTATAATTAATCAACACGTTGCTATACCATGGAACTTGGTTGGATTAACTTTGTAGTTAACCGTAACTAAGTAAAAGGGTCCAACAAGATTTGTGAACAACACCTTTTCTTTTAACACTTTGACTAGAAGAAGTTCTTTTATCTGCAACATCATCAGGCTTTTCAACTGTCTTTGACTCTTTTACTTGCTCTGCCTCAATAACTTTCTCAGATGTCACATTTCTCTTCATCTGAGCAAAATGTTCTTCATCTCTTGAGCAACCCATTGGAAAGAAGGTATTTATTTCCCTTTTAGCTTGTTGATACAAGTTGAAAACTTCTTGATCTGTTTTATGTTTCAATTGTACCAGCTTCCAACCCTTCATGTTTTTAAGATATCTCTCATGTTCTCTTCTTTGTTGAAGTGGAGTTGGTCCTCTGAGAATTTTCTTCTTCCTTCTTAGAACAACAGCTTCCTTCTTCTTCTTTGCTGTAAATTCTTTCATCCAAGCTGCAACATCAAACTCTGTAACCTCTTATTCTTCTATTTTCACTAGCTTGGAGAATTCAATGTCAGCATCCATTCTTATTTTCTCTTCTTCCCATTCCTCATACCTCATTAAATCCTCACCTTCCTTATCAGCCTTTTCTTTTTGTTTTTGAAGCAGTTGTTGCTCAAGCATATCTTCCTTTTCTTGTTCCTCCCTTGCAACAGCTGAATCATGCTCAATCTGTCTCTCTTTAGGCCAATGTTCAAAAGGAATCGGTCTATACTCTATCCCTTAATCATTTGAGTCTAGCAAAGGTTCTTCAACAACCTTACCTTTTCCTTTATCAATAGCAGAAGATGATGAGATTAAACTTATTTGTCTCTTTGGAATAGCAGATTCTCTGATTACTACTCCCTTCACAGATGGTCTTGGTAATTGAGGTGTTATAATGGATTTTGGTTGTTGTGATTGTTGTTGACTTGGTTGTGTTGATTGTTGTGTTGGTTGAGGTTGTGATTTAGGTTGAACTTATGATGTCTTCTTGCTTAACAACACCATAGCTTCAGCAGCAGCTTTATCACTAGATCCAGCAGTAGAACCTTGTGCATCAACAAAATTTATTTTCTCACTAGCAGCAGGATCAGCAACAATTACATGAGCAGTAGAATCCTAAGCAGTAGAGTTCTGTGCAGCAGCAGAGTCATCAGTCATGTCAGCAGAATCCATATTCTTAGCAGCAGCAATGTCCATATCCTTAGCAATAGAATCACCTAGACTGTGCAAAGCTTCACCCATCAACCATGTAGCCTTTACTAATTGCTCAGGCCCCAAAGTTTTGAGTTTTTCCACCACACTCTCTTGAACACAAATTAATTCCTCCATTACAGCTTCATTACCTTGTTTATCAGTAACCACAAATCCATCCATATCTTGAGGACTTTCAACCTCCATACCAGTATCCATAGCATCGTTCATTTGAACCTCCCCTGAAACCTTACCAGAATCCATATCCAACCCAGCATCATTTTTCACCACATTAGCCTCCCCTGAACCCATTTCTTCATTCAGTTCTTCATTCCTCCCCTGTTTGGAAGCATCCTCTTCCAAATGGATAGAATGTTCAGGAGAACTAACAACTTGAGATGTGCCCGCTTTCTTCAATCTTTTAAAGGAGGTTTAAGATCTTGATTTCTTTAAAGTCTTTATCTTTCTCTGCAACTTGGTGATTTTCTTAGCCTGTTCAAAAGGGAGAGTTTGAAGACCAAGAATCCTTTCCTCCATTGTATCACATTTAAGCTTCAAATTGGTACATTTGGCCATCGATTTCTTAAAAAGCTTCATACTAGCCTCATCACTTCGACCTGTATTACCTGGTCCAAGAGGTGAATCATTGACATTGACATGTTGTACATCATCATCCATCAATTCATTCGTCACTGATCTGTCCTCATCACTTTGACCTGTGTAACCTGGTCTGAGAGGTGAATCTTTGGACTTAAACTCAGTATCAAACCCTAGTTTGATCATCTGAGCCCCCTGTATTTTCCAGGTGGCTAGGGTTTCCATCATTGGATTCAGATTAATCAGAACCTTCCTCACTAGATGTTGTCTTGGTTTGGGTCTTATTTATGTTATCACTGTCCTGCTCTGCTTCTAAGCTAGTAGCAGTAGTGACAGCCCTTGCCAACATGTCCTCTCCATCACCTAGGACAGCCTCATCTGGTACATCCATCCTAACATGAGCCTGAGGTAGCTCAATGTTCTTATTGGCTTTCCTACGGGTGTGGAGTATTTTGGATTGTGTGACAGAAGCTGTAAAATTGGGTGTGTGATGGGAATCAGTGGGAGTTCCTGATCCTTCACCCGGAGTACTTTGCACAAGTTGCACCATATAAGGTTTAAGTGATGTAAATGTGCCTGAAAATCCTTTTCCATTTTTAAATAAGAAAGTAAACATTTTAGGAACCAACTTAGGAGATTCATAAGTAGCTTTATGTGTTCTTACTTTTGAAATTTGGTTTTCCACAAAGAGTTGAATAAATCTTGGGTAAAGTAAGTATGAGCCAGACTCTTTGATACTTTTAACCATTCCCTCCAAAATCATGTTTGAAAAATTAAATGGGTCTCCTTTGCTCAAGCATATCATAGCAGATGCTATGGCAGCAGAAGTTTTGGGACTCAAACAATGAAGAAGATTATGGACCAAACATTTATATTGAGAACAGAGAAGCCCCTTTTGAAATTTTAAACCATTATTTTGCCTCTCATATCCCAAAGCTTGTAAACCCTCAAAAATGGCAGTGTTAGCAAGACACTTGGTCTTTGTTTCATCATCAAAGAGAAGAAGTTCTCTTATAGATGATTCAGTAACAAGTACTTGTTGACCATCCACCATGGCCTTGATCTGTTTTTCCCCATTCCTAGTTTTAACTTTTGCAGTAAGCCAAAACTGTTTAATGTAGGAAATGTATATAGTAGGATTAACAGTTAATGAATACCTAATGGAAGTAGCATTTAAGAACTTAACCATATCTGTGGAGCCTTCAGGAACCATCGATTCATCCAATAGAGCAACATTGTTATGACTTTCTGCCCACGAGCCTGTTGATTCCATGAGTTAGGGTTTGGGAAATTGGGGATTTTTTACTTTGAGGAGAATAGAGTGTTAGGGTTTTGTGAAACTTCAATTTGAAGCACATAAAGACTAATTGTGAGATCCAATTAAGGATTTAAACTTGTTTGAAGAAGTTACATAACCACCCTCACACTATCAATTATAACAGCAATACCCTGTATAGCAGCAGAACCAGCAGCAGAGTAAAAAAACTAGCAGCAGAGTAATTTGCCAGCAACAGAGTTGACTACACTTGATAATTTCTTTGGTCAAAGAGTCAAAAGTCAAACAAATCTCCATCATTAATGCCCGATTACCATAACTAATTACAATCACCCACCAAACATTTATTCCCTTAGAGCCAATTAAGCCTGAATAAAAGGGGATTGTATCTCTTCCAAATATATCATTCAAACCCTAATTTCTTTTCCAAAAACACACAATCACAATCATAATCATCATAAGCTTCAACCCAAAAATAATCAACATCTCCTCCGACTCATCATCTGATGAATCATGGGATTCTACTCCTCTTCTACCATACGTTCCACCCTTCCGTCCTCCAAGGAATGTATGCAGAACAAAGGAGCAGGCCCGAAAAAGAAAACATGACATCAATGTTTTCAAAGATCTTCTTGGTCCTTCAAATACTCAAGGTTCTTCAAAATGAAAGAATGTGATGCCCCCAAGTTCTTCTGATGAAAAAGAAACAAATGATCTTGCCAAGAAGCTACCAAATGCTCTTGCACAGGCTTTAGGAAAGGCTTTGTCATCATTAAGGAAGATACCAGTGCCAGAACCATCCTTTTCATCACGTCCAACTCCTCTCAAGGTTGTTTTAGGGCTTGCTTGCAAAATTTTGTGGGATAAGAATATGCAAGCCAAAGGTGTACACAAGCAGATGCCTAACCCAATGGACAAAGGAAAACGACCCATGGAGTAGTTTGTTAGGCAATAGTTTGGTAGTAATCTTTTGATGTACCTCTTTTCTTGTGTTGGAGAAACAGTCTTTTGTAATTTTCCCCACTTGAATGAATAAAAGTTTACTGTTCTTGTTTCATTTGTCTCTTGTAAAAACAGCAACAATCATCAATTTGAATTTATCCTACAAAATATTAGTCCAACTCCACAAAACATACAAGTCCACAATAGTGCATAATCAAACTCAGCAGTAGGATAACCATGTAGCAACAGAGTTGAATTAGAAGCATATTGCATAAGTAGCAATGAGAACAAACTTTTCAGATCAATAACAGCACAGATACAAGAACACAGAGAGATAGGCCTTTTTAAAGATTGATCATACCAATGTTTGCAATTAAAAATTGAAACCTCCCCACATCAAAATGCTTTGTGAGTAGATCAGCAACATTGTTATCAGTATGAATCTTAACAATTTGAATCAACTTCTTTTCATAACAATCTCTTATAAAATGATGCCTTATCTCAATATGCTTTGTTTTAGAATGAAAAACAGTATTTTTAATGACGCAAAGTGTGTTTTTATTATCAATATGAATTTTGGTGTTCATGAAATTATACCCATAGTCTATTAGTTGATTTTGCATCCAAAGCACTTGACCACAACAACTTGAAGCAGCCACATACTCAGCTTCAGTTGTAGAATTTGCCACCACAGTTTGTTTCTTGCATTGCCATGACACCAACCTGTTTCCAAGAAATTGACAACATCCTGTTGTAGACTTTCTATCCAAGCAAGCTCCAGCATAGTCACTATCTGAGTATGCTACCAAATCAAAAGGTGAATCCTTAGGATACCAAAGGCCCAATTTAGGTTGATGCCTCAGATACCTAAAAATTCTCTTCACTGCATTGAGATGTGATTCTTTATCACATACTTGGAATCTTGCATAGGCACATACAACAAACAAATATTAGGCCTTGAAGCTGTAAGGTACGTCAATGAACCAATCATTGATCTGTATAAGTGAACATCCACTTCCTTGCCATTCTCATCTTTTAGTAATGGTTTATTGGTTTCCATGGTTGTCTTAGCAGGCTTAGCATCTTCAAATCCAAACTTCTTTAAAATATCATTAACATACTTATCCTGACTGATAAATATTCCATCTTCCTTTTGTATAACTTGCAGACCCAAGAAGAAGGTGAGTTCCCCCATTGAACTCATAGAAAACTTATCCTTCATAAGCTTCTCAAACTCAACACACATAGCTTTGTTTGTAGAACCAAAGATGATGTCATCAACATAAATTTGTACCAGCAGAATATCATCCTTGTTTCTTTTGAGAAACAAAGTCTTGTCAATTTTCCCTCTACTAATCCCAGATTCTAGCAAGTATGTTGACAAAGTGTCATACCAAGCTCTAGGAGCTTGATGTAAACCATACATTGCTCTATTCACCTTGTAAACTTTGTAAGGATGACCAGGGTCTTCAAAACCAGGTGGTTGAGACACATAGACTTCTTCAGTGATTGTCCTATAAAGAAAAGTACTTTTAACATCCATTTGATACACCACAAAGTCTTTGAATGAAGCATAAGCCAGAAATAATCTAATGGCCTCAATCCTTGCCACAGGTGCAAATACTTCATCATAGTCAATGCCTTCTTGTTGTGTGTACCCTTGTGCAACTAATCTTGCCTTGTTTCTGATAACTATTCCTCTTTCATCTCTTTTGCATCTAAAAACCCATTTAGTTCCAATCACCCTTTGCCCATTTGGCATTTGTACTCAAATGTTTTGGTTTTAATTTATTTACCAGGTGCAGGATTACTCCCCTTTACCCAAAAAAAATCAACCAAGGTCCATACTTCTTGTAATTTAAATTGCAGAAGCTCATCTTGCATTGCTTCCACCCAGCTTGGCTCTTGTAATGCTTTATAAGTATTTTTGGGTTCTATTTGAGATAGAAAGCAGGAAAACAAACAATTTTGAAAATCTTTGTGACTGTTTCTTTGATGAAGAGATCTTGCAAAGAAACTTTGATGTAGTATATCTTTCCGCTCTTTTGTCATCCTTCTTGTTTGAACAGATGATGTTGGATCACTCAGAATTTGATCTTTAGGATGATTCTTATGAACTCTTGTGGTAGGTGTAGGACTGACAGGAATATTGAGTTCCATGTTATTTAAATCAGCCTTTGCTCCAAACATTGTACCATCAAGAGCTTCATCATCAGTGTAATAGTAAATGTTCTCTAGAGGAGGCATATTTGGATCATCAGGGTAGTTTGGATCAGCAAAAGATCTACCCTGAATGTCCACAAAAGGAAACTTTGGTGAAGAAGTAGGATCTAATGGCTTAGCAGCAGAATGGATTGAAGCAGTAGTTGTGTCTTTTGGCCTAGCAGTAGAGTCTTCTGGTGCAGCAGTAGACTGCTTTGGCCTTGCAGTAGAATCATCTTCAACAACTTTAGGTACTTCATTAGTTACCTTTTCAACATCAACAGGTATCTCAATGCCTTCTTCTGCTTCTTTGGGTTTCTCATGAGTAACATCATCTTCTTGTGAACTTTGAACCTTCTGAAAGGGTAGTAAAGTTGGACCAATCTTCAATTTTTCAACCAAAACAAATTCTTCTTGAAGTTTGTCAGTGTCTGCACTTGCAATAACTGGCTCATAATTCATAGTCTTGGTTAGAATATCAATATTGAACAGCCATTCTGGTCCTTTCCCATCAGCATTAGATGAATTCTCACTAAACTTGATGTACAAATGCTCCTCTACATGTTTGGTTTTCTTATTATAAACCCTGAAAGCTCTATTGTTTATAGAGTAACCAACAAAATATCCTTCATCTGCTTTCTCTTCAAACTTGCCTAACTGATCCTTAGTGTTCAAGATAGTAACAAGACATCCAAATGTTTAAAGAAATCAATCATAGGCTTCCTTCCATGAAATAACTCATATGGAGTCTTGTTGTGAGGCTTAACTACCTTGCTTCTATTTTGCACAAAACATGCAGTGTTTACAGCTTCAGCCCAAAAAGGTATAGGTAATTTAGAATCAGATAACATTGTTCTTGCAGCCTCAATCAATGTCCTATTTCTTCTTTCTGCAACACCATTCTGTTGTGGAGTTCTTGCAACACTATACTGTTTTAGAATACCCTTGCCCACATAGAATTGATTCATCACACTATTCTTGAACTCAGTTCCATTGTCACATCTGATTATCTTCACCCTTTGGTTAATCAGGTTTTCAACTCTAGTTTTGAATGCCTTAAGAATCTCTAGAGTTTCATCTTTAGAAGCTAGAAAGAACCCCCAAGTAAACCTACTAAAATCATATGTGATAACTAGGCAATAAGACTTCTTGTTCAAACTGTTCACAAAAACAGGCCCAAATAAATCCATGTAAAGTAAATGTAAGGGCTTAGTAATTGTGTTCACTGTCTTGGACTTGAATGAAACTCTGTGCTGTTTACCCTTTTGACAGGCAACACAAGTTTCACAATTTTTGAACATCTTTGTAGGCAGCCCTCTCACAAGATTTCCTTTCACCAATTTGTTCATAGTCTTGAAATTCAGATGTCCAAGTTTTCTGTGCCATAATTTGGACTCATCAAGAGTGGCCTTTGAAATTAGACAAGTCAAAGCTCTTTTGGGAACAATGTTCTTAATATGATCACTGTATATATTTTTAGTTCTAGGGACTCTCAATAGCACAAATTTATCATTTGGCAACTGAAAATCAGGAGAAAGGATCATACATTCAGTGTTTGTAAAAAGAACTTTGTTCTTTTTGTCACACATTTGTGAGACACTAAAGAGATTAAACTTAAGTCCTTTCACAAGGAACACCTTCTCAAAGTCCAAATTTCCTGTTTTTAGTGTACCTCTGCCAATAATCTTTCCTCCTTTAGGATCATTCCCAAAAGCAACATATCCACCTTCGAAAGCTTCAAAATCTTCAAGTTCAGACTCATCACCTGGCATATGTCCAGAGCATCCACTATCAACAATAACTATATCTTTTAGCTCATCCAGTAGATTTCCCTGCACATGAAAATAGATAAATTAGTTTCTCTTGGGGACCCAAGCCATTACTGACTTGGATCTGCCTTGTGCATCAGCATAGTCAAATTTCTTTAAGTCTATTGATGCACTGCTGTTTTTGGAAACATGATTTGAAATCGTTGATTTAGGTTTGCAAGTCCAGCAAGCTGAGGCCTTAACAACATAAAAGTGATTTCCAACAACTGTATTAGTTATAACCTTTGTCCCAGAAGTAGAAACATTTGTGCTAGCAGCAGAGTACTTACTAGCAGTAGAGTCAGCATTAGAACCAGTTTCAGTTTTAAAAGCCCCGTTATTTTTAGCAGCAAAAATAGATCTAGTTGCACCAGATCTTAGCAACACATTCCTTGGAACCATATTTCTATTTGGATGAGGGTGAGTATTTTTTGAAAAATATTTATGATTCACCCTTGAGTATTGATTCCAAACAGGCTTTTGGTGGTTTTTACATTTATAAATCAAATGCTCAAAGCTACTACACTTATAACAAGCCTTTTTATTTAATTGAAACTCATTACCTAATTGTTTTGAAACTAGGTTGTTAAAGTTTCTTTGATTTCCCCTAGGCTTATTATTAAATCTTTTCATGTGATCTCTAGGTACCTCTTTATAATCTACCATTTTCCTAGAGATATTCTTACCCAACACAGGTCTCACAAACTTAACCTGTTCAACTTTAGGTTCAACTTTTGTAGGAATTTCTTCCTTTATCACACTTTGTATTGGTTCATCCTATTCCTCATCACTATCTGAATTCCAGTCTTCAATAATAGGAGCATCAGGAAATTTCCTCTCATTAACCTTTGGTGATTCAATCACACTATTACTAGTCTCGCCTACAGGTTTTTCAATATTTAACTCACTTATGAAAGACAACTCTTTTCCTAGTGGAGCATAGGCACTTTTGACTGGGGAGCAACTTCATTATATCCTATTCCACTACCTTTTCTCATCAAAAGACTCTCAATTGATTTATTGACTAAATCAGAAGCAAATTGTTGTTTATTCACTCTTACCATATGATTTTCTTTTTCTGTAAGAGATAAGTCTCTTGTTTGTGCTGCTTTTTCCAGCTGTTTCTTAAGAACATTAATCTCACTATTTTTCTTAAAAATCTCTACATCATGTTAATTGATTCTATAAACATATTCTAGTTCACACTGTTTAAGATACTCAAGTCTTCTTTCAACATTTTGAATACCTACCTTATAACCTAAGTTATCAAGTTCTAGGTGTTCAACTTCTTGCTTAAGACTCTCATTCCTAGACTTAAGTTCTTCTATAGTATCAACACATGATTTAAAAGAACAAATAGACTTATCAGAATCATTGGATACCTCAGAGTCAGATGCAGAAGATGATGATGATGTATAGGCCATAAGTGCAAAGTTATGCACTTTAGGTTTAACTTCAGCCACAAGAGAGTAGTTGGGTTCTTCCTCAGCCATATCACTCCAGTCATATTCACCCAACCTATCACAAGACACCAATGCAGTTGTAGTATTCTTTGATTCTTTAGAGGTCTTCTTTGGAATTTCAGCATTCTTCTTTAGAGCCCTGCATTCTCTGGCAAAGTGACCTTTTCTGTTGCAATTGAAGCACTCCATCTTTAACTTATCAAAACCTAAATTTTCTTTATCCATGTACTTGACTTCTCTTCTTGCTCTTATGGTTAACATAGCCATCTGCCATTTAAGATCAATTTCTTCAAGATCATCAGGATCAATATGATCCATATCTTGATTGAGAACCTATGACTTTGTGTTTGATGTCAGATCAGCCATGAATGCACATATGGCAGCATCACTGATGAAATTATTATCAGTAGAACCAGCAACAGATCCATCAGTTGTAGCAGCAGATATCTCATAAGCAGTAGAGTGGGATTCTTGAGATCCTTTATTCTTTGAGGACACAAAATGAAAGATTTTGAGTAGCAGAGGATGAAGTAGATGTAGAATTCATCTCTGATTCATATACTTTCAAGTTGTTGTAGAGACTTTCCAACTTCATGGTTTTAAAATCAGGCTTATTTCTCTAAACAACAGTATGCATGTTCCACTCTGGTGCTAGACTTCTGAGAAACTTGAGATTAACATCTTCTTGAGGAACAATATACCCAATAAGTTTTAAGTGACTAACTAGTTGGTTAAGCCTGTTGTAAGTACCATCTATCTTTTCTCCACTTGAGGCAGTGAAGTTTTCAAACTGATGCTTCAACATATTCTTGACTTCTTGGTGGCATCATTACTTCCAAATCTGATTTCAACAACATCCATCGGGTCCATTGCAGTTTCACAGCCATCAAAGTCCAATTGAAATTCATTAGGTATTCCCATCATGAGAATACTATGGGCCTTGATCTCCATCTTTCTAACAGTGTTTTCTTCAACACTTTTGATAGGAATTTCTTTCCCATCACGACCTTTTTGTGGAAGAGAATCACCATTCAGAATGACATTCCACATGTTGAAATCAATCATGCGAATGTACTGTCTAATCCTCATCTTCCATAGCTCATACTCTCCTTGCTTGAGCATGGGAACCTTTGAAGCATTTACCATGTGTGTGTCATCACCCATCTTCAGTAGTAGATTTGGAACAGTTTTCTTGTAAGGAACAAGTTCTTCTTGATTACAACTTCTAGATCACAAGCTCTGATACCACTTGTAGATCCCAGTTGAGCGAATGATCTTATAGAAGTTGACTTGAATTAAAAGTTAAGCAATAACATGGAATATTAAAGTTTAACTTAAGAAGAACAGTTTAAACACTTTCAACACTTCAATATATTAATATACGAGCACTCGACAATGCTGGGGTTTTACAACCTTGAAGTGAAACGAGAATAATAATAATGCGTACATATTCTAACCCTAGGCATCTCCTTTTATAGGCCAAGGAGTCCTATTAGGTTTACAATAACTTTACATGCAAGATAATATCTTTTCCTAAAATATCGAACCGTATATACTGTCTTATCCATTGAGCAGCAGAGTCTTCAACAGCAGATTCTCATAGCAGCAATTTGTCTTCACAAGCAGCAGTTTCATTAAACTAGCAGTAGATTCTCATCAGTAGTAGTTTGACACTTAGATAAATCCTGAGCAGTAGGATCTCAAAACCCAACACTTTGGGCAAAGAAAAAGAAAAAGAAAAAGAAAATCATTTGTTTCACGCTTTTTTTCGTTACTAAAATTTGAATGAAAAAATCACATGTGATATATTATACATAACATGTAATATCACATGTGATATTAGTGTTAAATTACATATGATTTTTTTTCATGAAAATTTCAGTAGAAAAAAAAAGGTGAAAAACACATAAAAAAAATTTGTCGAAAGTATATCAAAATGCCTCTCTATAGAAAGATAATTAAATGCTCGTTGTAACGGTATATTTTTTTTCGTTTAACGATTAATGGTTTGAAAGATATTAATATCTGAAAAAAAATGAAAGTGTGTTTTTAAAATTTTTGAGATTAATCACATCAATTAGATCAAATAAATATAGAGGGTGGAGATTAATCCCTTGGTATGCTAAAAAAATTTGGTACTCAAATGATCTTAAATCTAATAAATATAGTATGCATTAAATGTTTCAAGTTATTGAAGACTTGGAGTATCATGGATGCTCTTAGCTTAAAGGGAATAGTGGTGACATGCTCATCACCACATCAGCGCCACGTAGATTTTTCCCTCCTCTCACTTCCCCTCACTCCCTCTCACCTCCTGTTTTGGTCACTCTCCCTCACCTTTCATACCATTTTTCTATTTAATTAAATACTTTATATTTATAAACTAAAAACGTAAATGTGAACATAAACGTACAAAACTAAAATAGTTCAATTCATACAAAATTAAACGTATGCCAATTGACGAAGTACGGCGGTGCACTTCATAAACGAGGAAATGCCTTCTCTTCCGGTACAGTCAACATTATTACTAAAGAATGGACAATGAATAGCTACCTCCCTAATTATCCAGTTGAAAAGAGTTCGATTCATTCAGAACCTCTTCCGGAATGTACGTGCATTGTACATCGGGTTCCCACTAAAATAGGTGGCCATGATGTGTGCTTATTCACACATCCTTTTTAGACCCTAAATCAGACCAAAAATACCAAATACTAACCAAATATGCCAAGAAAATGTGTGTTTTTGTATTTGTGTATGTGCAGTACGGATATGTGAAAAATGGACAAAAACAAAGCAAAACCGTAAAAAACGAGCACGAGAATGGAAAAAGATCAAAAGCCGGAGCCGGGGAAGCTTAATGATCTAAGAAAGCTCAAAATGTCAAAGAAAGTCCTCAGAGATTCAAAAAGTTTCAAGAATAGTCCCTGGTCAAAGTTTGGTGATATGGCAACTTCAGTCCCTGTATTTTCAGATATTGACAATAATGGTCCCTTGAAGAAATATTTGAAGGAAAGTCAAACTTGGTCCTCCATAATTCAGAAAGTGACAAAAGAGACCCTTGGAATGATTTTTTGAAGAAATTCAGAACTGGTCCCTGAAGAGTGCAGAATTACATAATTAGTCCTTGTGTTATAAACTAAACTAATAATCCTAAATCCTTAAACCAAAAACCAGTCCACACTTGCCTAGGCCCAAAAACAATAACAGCCCAAACACCCTACCCTTTTAATACTAAACCCGACCCAGCCTGCTACTTACACCCGATCCACCCTTTTACCCCAAGTCAACACAATCCTAAACCCGGTCAACCCCAAATATTTAATACCATTTGAAAAATACCCGCGACCCAAATATTTCCCCAAACCCAGAGAAGAACCCTAAGTACTATGCATCTATCAATTGACCAAAATTAACCAAATCTAAGGGCATATTAGTACATTTAAGTGCTTCTAGATGACTCCTGACATGTGCAGTGGAATTACACGCTGGCAATCCACATGAGTGTGCGTGCCAATGATTGGTTCATCATTTAATCCAAGGGTTCATATTGATGGGAATCGTTTGGAAGCATGATCAATGGTTGAAAGGGACTCAGAAGAAACACAATCCTCACACGGATTCATGACATGGACTACTAGAAGGATCCAAGGCCCTCTCCTCAACTGCCTATATAAACCCTTCTCATTCCATAAGCTGGGTGTGTAGTTTTTTTTATGTTAGTTTTATGTATTTTAAATGTTTTATGAATTGTAATCTTCATTTCAGTATTGTAATTCAGTTTTCAGATTAATGAAATTTAGTTTTATGCAAAATTTAGCTTATTGTCTCTATTTATTATTTAGTTTTGTTTAAAATTATTAACTGCATATTTAAGTTATAACTAATCATTGTTAGTTTGTTAAAAGTTTGCTTCTGATTATTATTTGTCTTACATTAAAAAGCGAAAAAATTCAAAAAATCCTTAAAAACTCCAAAAATAATCTTCATTTCATAAGCTTCAATAAGCTCATCTTCTGTTTTGTAAGCTCATATAAGCTCACCAATAGCTTATTGTGAGTAATATTTAGGATTATAACTATTCCATTCTAAAATATCATAAAAAGTCAAAGAAGGTCAAACTCAGCTTATCCAATAAGATAAGCTTATTCAGAGAGGGTGATTTGATAGTCCAATTGGAGAAAGGGAAGCCATTGGCCTGTCTAGAGACAGGCAAGCTTAGTGAACCCCCTCTGTTTGAGCTGAGTGGGAATCAAATTGTGAGTTTACATTTTTAATTCTGCATATTAGCTTTTCATAGTATAGATTTGAGTTTGCTGATTAGTTACTGTTTCTCTTATACTATTTAGTCATTTTGTAGCTTATAATAGTAGATTACATCATAATATTATAGTTTGCATATTATTTGATCATTACTGTTTCATTACTGCTTTATATTAGTCAAATTGCACTTCTGTCTTATTATAGTTATTAGCTGCATATTAGTGTTAATTTAGGTTTAAAATCAGTTAGTATTCTAGTTCTGATAAATAGTTTGGTGTTTAGAAGCTTGTAATTCAATAACATAGTGTAATCTTTCATCCTAAGGACTGTTTGGGATAACTAAGCTTTGAGTGATCTTGTTGGTGAGTTGTTGTTTTTCCTGCATTAATAGTCCAGACTATTCCTATATAAGTCATTGCTAGCATAAAATTTGTAGGTTCTTAAGATAAAAGTCAAAAGGCCAACAAAAACTTCATTACTGGTGCTTAAGTGTATTTTAGGGTCTGAGATCTTTGCCATTTCATAAAAATAGGTTGCATTTAGGTAAACTATACTTGAAATTAGCTTAATATTACATTTGTAGTAAGTTTTGATTAGTAGCATCTCATTTTGGTCAATAGAGGTTTGCAACTAAAAAGTCAAAGTTGGGGTAAAGCTGTTTGAACAGGATCTGATCTTGGCTTAATTTAGGTGTTCAATTAATCATAAAATTTAGGGCTTTTGAGGTTTATTAGTAGACTGCTAGGTGAACCTTCAGAAGCTACCTTTGGTTTGGTCTAATTAGTTTATTCATTGCTTAAAAATAAGCTGCAAATAGGTCACCTGAGCTTGCATATCTGTTTAAAAGTGTCACCTGCTAAACTGCTTATCATATTATTCTTGGTGCTTATTTGGTCTTCAAAAGTTGCATTGTGCTTATTATAGTGTGCTTAAGCTATGTGTTGAGTTTTGAGCTTATTGGATGAGATTTGCTTAATTACAAGTGCTTATTATACTGCTTATTGTTCATTTTCAGAGTTTCTGTGTTACTATTGGTCTGAATCTTGTTTCATTTAAGTTTATTTGAGTCAAAAACAACTTTGGTAGAAGTTTGGTACATTTTGGTCACTTGCGCTTATTAATAAGCACTCTCATTAAGCAGTTTTCAAGCAATCAGCACTTCCTCAGCTTATTTTTCTAGTTTTAAATTTTTCCTAGGTTTCATATAGTATTTTAGAACTTTCATAAAAAAAATTCAGATTTTTCTGAGTTGTTTTGCTATTTTTCTTATTTTATTTTAGTTTTTAATCAATTTTTAATTACTTTTATTAAAGAAAAATCAAATAAAAATCAGAAAAAGCATAAAAAATTCCAAAAATATTTTAGAAAATAGTTTTTAGTTATTTTAGATTTTTTAAAAATTAAATTTGTATTTTTCTCACTTAATTTCTTTTTATTTGCATTTTTAATTACTTTTTAATTAGTTAAAATAGTTTTTAATTCATAAAAATTAAATAAAAAGCCAAAAAATATTTTTATTTTTCCTAAAATTTTCTTTTATCATTTTTAGCTTAGGAAAATTATTTTCAAACCCGTAGGATTAGTCTAGCTTCAAATTCACTTTTTAATTCGCGCATTTACGTTTATTTTACGTTTTAGCTTACGGTTTTAATCCTACCTTACGTTTTAGGTTTAGTAATTTGATTTACTTGCTTAATTGGTTAATTGTGCTTTAATTTCATATTCATTAGTGTAATTCTCATTTAAATAACTTTTTCTCATTTTCACGACACTTTTCACGAACCGGGAATTTAAAATTCCATTCAAACCTTCACACGGACTACGATCTCGGGATTTGTATTTCCTTCAAATCCTTTGGAGAAATATAAATACTCTATACTATAAACTATATTTGATTTTCAAACCAATCAGGCCACTAAACGATCATGAGCACCATAACGATCTCGATATACTGGGTTTCTTGTCGGTCGATTTGCTCGTCGTATATTCTTGATAAAAGACACCGCTCTTCCAATAAATTTCACGTTTCAACTAAGGATTTCTTGTCTTCTTCTGAGTCGGTGAACAAAAACGTTTCAAATTCATTTGGATAATGAGGAATGAAATATATGTTGTGAAAATAAGAATATATAAGAAGATGTGTATAAAATAGTGAAATTTTGTTGTATTTATAGTCGAAAAATGGGGTGTTGTAAAAAAATATTTATATATAAAGCATCGGTTAGATTTTTGGAAATAGGCTCACATCTTTTGCATCTCACATAGTGAGCCGGTCACCAAACATATGCAAAATGATCGTGACTTTCGTTTGCTATTTTGAAGTGTGACGCGTGAGTGGGTGGTCACGGAGGATAGGTGATGCGGATTATTGTAAACCTATAAAAAGCTTTACAATCCTCCTAGACAGTGTACCTAACCGTTGTAGTATAGTATAGGCAAGACATGGGGATTGATGGTTCTCTAGGGGAATAGTGTATGTGAAGGCCGAAGTGTATGTCGAGATAGTTCTAAATGTGAGGGGTGATTCTTTTTATATTTTTATATTTTATAGAAAGCAGGTTAAAATTTCGGGGTTTGAAGAGTGGGCGTTCTAGCTACTAATTAACTAAACCTAAATTAAACTAATAAGCAAGAAAAATAAAGTAATAACTCTTATGATAGGAAGATGTGTTCACTTTGATATTCTTACTCCTTAGTTATCTCCTATTGATTAGTCGAATTGTCACATCCTTGTTTTAATTGAAGCGTTGTGTTCCTTTTTATTGGTCGTAGGGAGGTGTCGAATGCCTAACTATATGAACATATAAGTCTCTCCTAGAAAGCTTAAAGTCTATTAAGTCTCCTAGGATCTACAAGCCGCAATTCACGCAATAAATACAACGAGAAAAACCACTAGTAAAAGATGTGTTCACTTAGGTATTCAGATTCCTTAGTTATCTCCTATTGATTAGTCGAATTGCCACGTCCTTGTTTTAATTGAAGCGTTGTGTTCCTTTTTATTGGTTGTAGGGAGGTGTTGAATTCCCTAACTATATGAACATATAAGTCTCTCCTAGAAAGCTTAAAGTTTATTAAGTCTCCTAGGATCTACAAGCCGCAATTCACGCAATAAATACAACGAGAAAAACCACTAGTATACTCTAGGGTTACGTTTTATAAGATGAACAAGCTAGTACTTATAAGAGTTAAGCATGTTTTCTTATTCTAACGTAAGTCAATCAATTAAACAAGATTAGATCTAAGCAAACACTAATTAGTTTAGCCTAGCATGTTAAAGTGAAGAAAAGAAAAGCATACAATCAAACAACACATATACATATTGAATGATTAAAAATGAATCATTTATCTTCAATAGAACATGGATAAAAAAGGCTGTAA
This sequence comes from Artemisia argyi, assembly GCA_030686995.1. NCBI lineage: Eukaryota > Viridiplantae > Streptophyta > Magnoliopsida > Asterales > Asteraceae > Artemisia > Artemisia argyi. The sequence goes on along the minus strand of CM060692.1, from coordinate 117,380,014 downwards.
AAGCCTTACAAAAGCTGAAAAGTTCATCTAGGGTTTGCCTCTCCAAAGTGTTACTTTCAATAATGAAAAACATACGAAAATATATATAGGATTACATTCAAATTGTGACAACGTTAGCCCGCCATCATTAGGGTTTCGTCTTAGCTTAATCATCGTTGTGACGCCATTGCTCTATAGCTGTGACGCCGTCATATGGTGCATGACGCTATCGCTTTTTAAAATATATGAGTCGTAATGTATGTAAAAGCACAAAGAGATAATTCAAACGATACACAAATGGAAAATCATAATGAAATCGATATGCAAACCGAATGATTAAGTCTAATGTGATGATACGAGACCTTCTCTTCTTGTTATCCTAGCTCGTGGGACAGATCTTGGGGACTTGGGCATTGACTGTAGAGCTTCCAATTACGACGCATTGCCAGAGTTAAATGCGCCGTATTCTTCAATGTTCACCAAGACTTTGTGAATTCTTCCATGTACCAATACGGCGTAAGGCTAGAGTTTCTTATGCCGTATCCTCTTTTACATATTGCATACAAAATAGCTCTAATTCCATCAAATAGTCATGATATTTAAGTGTCAATTTCCCCCTAATATGCTCATTATTTGTATCATTTTATATGGATATATACTTTGATTTCTTTATATTTCATTTCCAGGTTATAAGTGAGCATAGGAGCAAAAGAGACGTGGATTTGGAAAAGCACTTACGAGATTATACAGTTTAGTACGCTCAAGAAGTTACGGCGTGACTCTACTCTCCATTTACGCCATAGCTAAGGATTTATACATGAAGACCAAATCAACGCTGATCAAGGATTACGACGCAACTACCACAAGAGGTTACGTCGTAACTATTTGAAGACTTAGAAGAATTTCGAGACAAAGAAGGTTACGCCGTAACCAACACAAGAAGTTACGACGTAAATGTTGCATATAATAGGGTTCAAGTGATTTATGTGATTACGACGTAACTACGCAAGAAGATTACGACGTAAAGGTAAACCCTAAGAAGATTATGGCGTAACCATGCATGAAGATTACGACGTAACTATTCATCATGTGTACGCCGTAAATGTTATTAAATGGATAAGATCGTCTGAGGTACGAAGGTTACGACGTAACCAGGCCTATAGGTTACGTCGTAACTATCAAACTTGGGCACCAAGGAGTTAAAGTCCAGGGACTAAAAGTAAAAATAACAAGTACGATGGAGGACTAAAGTTGGGCGAATCATGTGAAGAATTAATTATCACAAGGACTTTTTTATAAAAATAACAAGAACGATCAGGGACTAAAGGTGACAATTCAAATGAAGTTTAATTATGTCACAAGGACCAAGTATAATAATATCAAGAACGGTGAGGGGCTAAAACCGTACATATCTTATAAGTATTATACTTATAAACTAACTACATGATCAAAGAAGTGGATTGGAGTGGGTGGATAAAGAAATGAAAGTTCTATGTGAAAAACCTTGTTAAAATGTGTAAAATGGTCCACTATTTATACGCAAAGGAAAAACTAGTCGTTACAGACCGGCGGTACCACTAAATGTGAAATGGTACCGTTAAATTTAGTGGTACCGAACCAGACAAAAATGCTCCTTTTTTGTTTTTAGTGGTGAATGCTTATTTGGGGATTTTTAGAGTTGTTTTTTTTGTTGGGGGGTGGGGGGGGGGGGGGGGGGGGAATAGTTGTTGGAAATTTTCAACTAATTTTTCAAAATAAAACATTTCTTTTTAATTTAAGAGTAATTTGTAAAAGGGCAAATTGCACAAAAGTGTATCCAACTTAGCCTCAATTTCAATTAAAGGTACTCTACTTTTTTTCTTCAATTTAGTGTACTCAACTTATTTTTGATTGCAATGTAAGACATATAACGGGTTTCCAAGTTATCTTATAACGAAAAAATTACTTGTTTCGTCCCTATGGTTTATTCCAAATAACACTCGTAGTCCATATTTCATTTTAATTACGTCGAACATACGTTTTAGTCCGTATTTATACGTTTTTCCATTTTTTTACGTTTTCATCAGTTTTTTTACGTTTTGACCATTTTTTTTACTTTTTTGACCGTTTTTTTTTACGTTTTCATCCGTTTCACCCGTTTTCATAAGTTTTGGTCCGCTTTCTTATGTTTTCGTCCTTTTTTTTACGTTTTCATCTTCTTTTTTGTACGATTTCGTTCCATTTTTAAAGTTTTTTTTTTCCTGTTTTTAACGTTTTCACCCCCTTTTTTCGTTTTCCTTAGTTCTTCACATTTACGCCATTTTTTTTCCGTTTTCCATTGTTTTTTTTACGTTTTTGTTCAATTTTTCACGTTTTCGTCTTTTTCTTACATTTTTGTGTATTTTTTACGTTTTCATATGTTTTTTTACGTTTTCGCCCTTTTTTTCCGTTTTTTTACGTATTCGTCTATTTTTTATGTTTTGGTCCGTTTTTTACGTTTTCGTCTGTTTTTTTACGTTTTCGTTCATTTTCTTGCGTTTTCGACCTATATTCACACTTTCTTCATTTTTTACGTTATAGTCGATTTTTATATGTTTCCATCAGTTTTTATATGAAAACTAGAAGGGGGGGGGGGGGGGTTGAATAGTTTTCCCCTCTTTTTGTTTATAAAAAGTTTGTTTTCAAAATGTTGATTAGAATTTATTCAATTGTTTGTTTGAAAAACCTTCAATTAGAGTTTAGTATGAAAACAACATATAATCAATATGATCAATTATATATTAGTTTTCAAAACTTAGTTTTATGAATGGAGCTTTGGTCGATCTTTATGTGAATATGTTTTCCTTTTAAATCTTAAAACGTTTTGTATCAAATTATCTATCAAGTTAAACTTAATATGAGAAGTGCGAATAATAATCTATTTGACCATATCATATAATTATACACACAATCACAATATTAACATCTATGTACAACACAATCAATCATCACAACTATATAAGCAACAACTAAGACATATAAGCACGCATAGATGTAAAGCGATAAATGTAAGAATAAATGAAAAGAGATAAGAGAAAGGAAATGCAAACCGGACACGAAGATTTATAGTGGTTCGGCTACAAGGACACCTTCCTTGCCCTACTCCACTCCCCGAGTCACCTACTCGAGAGTTTTCTTCACTACTCAACAAGCTCCCTTTTGGCGGAGAAAACCGTACACAACTTTTGCTTATACAAATTTACGACACTAAGCTAAATGTCGAGTTCTAATAGTAGCTAGAACCAATCTCACGACACGACTTCGATCACTACACAACTTCTACACGACTTCACGACTTTACGACTTCTTCACTACTTCACAACTTCTTCTATACTCCACTACTTATTCACACACCTACATCTTCACAACTACATGACTTCTCCACACTACTACTTCTTCCCACTACTTCTTACTCACTCATTGACTCACTACTAAGTAAGATCATCTTGATCTACTTATTACATATACATACATAACTCACAACTTCACATCAACACTAACTAGACTTTAATACATCTTTAGCTTTAGGGAGGATTCTTCTCTTGCACTTTGAGTGATGAGGGATTGAATCACTTGAAAAAAAAAACTAATAAACTTATGATCAAAGGATTTAGAAGTGTGTTTGAAAAGGATTGGGACTGAAAATTTTCGTGCAAAAGGGGTAAAAAAATTACAGATTTGAACCAGTATTTATAGGCAAAAGTTTATGACAAATCTGACAAATGGAGCATATGCCGGCCCCTTTAATTGTGTGCCGCCCCCCTTAAAATTAAGGGGGCCGCCCAGACGAAAACAACAGTTTTTCTTGTCTTTTCTGGGGAAGGTTTATCTAGTGAAATTTTAACTGTTTTTGGCTAAAAATTTGAATTCATATATTTATTATGAATTAAACATTTTCCTTTATATACCAAAAGTGTTTTTCAAAATATATAAGATGTTTATAACATTTTATAAAATTTGTAGTGTCTAAATAAAATCCCTTTGATCATAAAATGTATTAGACATTTGTTTGTACATACCTTAAGTGATTGTTGAAGCATACTTGAGACGTTGAGATGTCGAGGCTTGTTGACGTATGAATGCATAGATGAATTGTGATCACAAGTAACTTAAGCACTTTAAGTTATATGTTGTAACTTACATCTTTGTCATCATCAAAACATGAAGAGGATGTTTAGATTAAATATCGTAATATTCATGCCAACAATCTCCCCCTTTTTGATGATGACAAACTATGTAAACTATAACTCATAGTAAAATGTATAAGTTACTTGTTTACACTTCTTCTCCCCCTTTTGTCGAAGCAAAAAGGTGAACTCTTAGACGAGCCTTCTACTACGCTTGAACTCTTGAGATAGAATGTATAAGGCGAGCTTGCATCATCGTAAGTGAAGCCTTGATCCTATCAACCTCAATGCCCCCCCTCGGTGTATACTCAAAACTTGTTTTGACTACCAAAGAATCGAGCGATGAAGTAATCTTTCAAAACAAAGTTAGTAGACAAGTGCACACATATATATATATATATATATATATATATATATATATATATATATATATATATATATATATATATATATAATGATGATGATAGATATATGCATGACTCTAATAGGGGAACAATATATGGACGTATTAGGTATATGCACTAAAAGTATGACACATGCAATTATTGTTTTAAAAACAACAACCTAAATCCTAAAAAAAAATTACCATGACCAATGCTTAAGACATGACAATGATTAGAACCTAATGCAAAGATTCGACCGACATATTTTGGTGAAAGATGCCAATATATATATATATATATATATATATATATATATATATATATATATATATATATATATATATATATATATATATATATATATATATATATACTCTAAAAGAGTTAAAGAAAAATGAAGATGAGAATGATACGTTCTTTAAAAAAAACGTAGGAAAATGAGGAGGGATGAGCGTGAATGTAAAGGGAAGGTGATGACTGAGGGTTGACAATTATGGTTAAGATTAATATATCGTTTGACAAGGGTGGATGATAGGGAATCATGGGATTTTTAGGTGTTTTGTTGGTTGACGACCGAAGGTGGATATGTGAAATGAGGCGGTGATGACTCGACAACACTTGAAGCTTGGATTTCTTCATTGTGTTCTTCACTTGCTAGAAAGTGGAAACGACGCATTTCGTAATGAAATTCACTTGGATGAGGTGGTGACAACACTTGAAGCTTGGATTTCTTCATTGTGTTCTTCACTTGCTAGAAAGTGGAAATGACGCATTTCGTAATGAAATTCACTTGGATGAGGTGGTGATAACTTGACAACACTTGAAGCTTGGATATCTTCTTTGTGTTCTTCACTTGCTAGAAGGTGGAAAGGACACATTTCATAAAGAAATTCACTTGACTTTCAGGGATTTAAGTTTTGGTGGTGATGATGCACTTAGTAGAATGTAGGGAATGGTGACATGGTTGAATCTTCTTGTGAAGATGGGAAATGAGGATCAAGTGGAGATGACTAGGTGGAAGCGAAAAAGTGATGTTCAAGGAAGGAATTTCTTGGGTAGGAGGTGGTGGTGATACTTTTGGTGGTGGAGACAATTGTGAGTTGATATATCCATTGATGGATGGAGTGGTGTCATCTTCATTAGTAAGGTCAATGAAGAGTTGTTTTGGTGGTATGATGACAAGTTTTTGTTGGAGATGGTGGTTCTTGGTGGAGGTGACAAGTGGTGTTGATATAGTCATTGATTGATGATGATGATGGTATGGAGGAGGTAGAGGTTCCATGAGTTGATGGTGTTTTGGAAGGTACATTAGGAGAACTAGGAGATGAGCATTGAGGTGGTGGTGATAGAGTGTTGGTGTTATCTTGTGTTAAATCAATGAGGAGTGGTTTAGGAGGTATGATATTGATTCTTGGTTTTTTTGAGGGCATGGAAATGGTGGATGACTCGAGATTGGTAGTACAAAGGATGACTTGGTTTTGGGTGTGAGGTAGAAGGATATATGTGAGTGAGTGTGATTTCCTTTCCCATTAAATTCATGCTCATCTGGACATAGAGTGTGACACAAATAAAGACAAACCAACATGAAAATGATAATCTTGACAATGACACGAAGGATGAAGGATAGCATACAAGGAGGTTTTCCTAAAGGTGGACGGAAGGTGTTTGACATCTATATAATAATAGAGTCATGACTCAAGAAATAGACATGAACAATGAGTGACATTTTAATTTGCATTTTGCTAATTAAAAATATTTAAACATTTCGGATGAAATATTTAAGTTGTCACATCAACTTAGAGAGGTATTAGATTACAATCTAACTATCTCTTGACAAAGGAGTGGATTGTTTGGAAGGAAACAAGATGATGAATAAGGAAGTAAGTATGCATGGAGACTCTAGGACTCTTAAGACTGTTTTGAGACTAATATGACCTATCGGATTATGACACTAAGGTTCTCATGAAATAAGGGTGTAGGATCTAAAGGCAAGAAATATATACCTAGATTAATGAGACATATAGAGTTAAGCACGTAAAGGCATACAATCAAATCACATAGGAGCAAATAAACATCTAGAAATAACATATATGCGATATGCCATAAATCTAGGAATGAAAGCATCTAATGAGAAGCAAAGTTCATAAAAGTAAGCTTAGCGTTAGGTCATTTAGGAATAGCAATTTAATCGAGTTGGAGAATGAGTATGAGACTATTACTAGTGGTGCTCAATTAAGGCTAAACACGACCATTTTTACGGGTTACACACACCCAACTTCTCACATAGAAGCAATTCAACCGTTAGGTTAAATTGAGTTTCCAGACAATAGGTTCTCCAGTAGTCATTCTTTTTTTAGAAGAAATTAAATTCCTAAATTTACCTATCAAAGAGTACCAAATATGAAGTTTGCTTGGTTCACTAATGTTTGGCTTAATGTGACTCAAACGTCATGTTTTTATGAAGGTAAATCTAGATGATATATTTTATTCACAATCCCAATAGAGACGTGTTGAATGTTTAGGTAAGAGTAAACAAAAAGTTTTTAATTTTTTATTCATGATTTACCGGTTGTTTGGTTTTGATGGCATATTACTTGATTTAATAATGTGCTAGACTTAAGAGTGCACCTTAGCATCTTTTGTGAAATGAATCTCATTAAGATTATTTATCTTAAATGAGTTTGTGATTCCAAATGATATCAAAACTAGACATTAATATATTTTTAAACAAATATTATTTTCTATGATTTTTGCCAATGTTATATATATCATACTTTAACTAGTATTCGAAAAAATAAATTTTACTTGTTTATGGATTGTGACAAGTTATTTTTCAGTTCTAATAACTTATATTATCTCAAAAAGGAAAGTGTAGTGCATTATCTTGTAACACAACCATTCATGCTACAAAGAAAATGAAATACATAGAATATATAGTGTGTATTATTCTTAAATATGTATTTTATCTTGAAGTGATGATTTTAAGTAGTGTGAGCAAAGTTTACATATGTTGTTAGTTTGCTCATGTTTGGTTTTTCAGATATGACACATTTATCCATTGCATTGCAATGTAAATTGCTTGAATATTTCAGACGAAACATCCACGTCGTCAATCCTACTTCATTGTATATTTTATCCATGTGTTAAACATGTTATTCTAATATTTGGAACACAACTATTGGACAAGTAGATTCAATATGGCATTATCAAGACAAGTGTGAGTTATGATCCAATGCATATTCTTTTCATCTACAAAGGATGTAAATATTTTCATATCAATCTAGTGTGATTGAGTATGTAGATTCAAGACTATATCTTTTGTTAAAATTTGATGTAATCTTGAAACTAAACAAATAACAATCCAATTTCTTGTTCACACTAAAAAACATGTCAATTAGATTTGATGAATATATCAACCATAATTTGAATAATGAATTGATATAATATCAAGATCTTTCTTGACCCTCACAAACACTCATTTAAAATAAATAGACATTTTGATAGTGTGTTCCATTAATCCTAAGATTATTTATGAGTGAGGTTGGTGAATGATTGAAATTTGACTTATTACTTCATGATTGTTATACGTTTTGTTTATGTGAAAGACTCTTCATTGTTACTTATAATGAACACACTTAGATTTTGAAAATACTTTTTCTTTTATATAACTACTAATGTTTTACAATGATTCAATTTCTCTTATTAAACAACTTAAGGTAAAACAAGGTAATTTGTTGAAAATATTTAAGTGTGTTGTTAAGAATAGATTAAATTGTTTGAAATATTTAGGTGACTAGATTTAACTCATTTACAAGATGTTTGAGTGACATTAAGCCATCTATACTTATATGCAATGCAAGCATAATAATGCAATCCTAACGCAAGAAATCTAGCATAAGATCTAGTTAAGTATAAACCGGAAAACTAGCTATAAACTAATATGGCACATATGCTTAGATATACAATTAACTAAAATTCAAATAGCAACAATCATCTAATATATTCAATTAACAAAATAGAATCACAAATAAGTTCACATAGCACATAAAACACTTGTCGTCGTTTTGTGTATTATATATACCAATTTTTACTTAGCTTGATTTTATTTGAAAATAAAACAGTTTCATACCCATTTTAAAATTTAATTAAGATCAATATTTTTAAAGCATAAATGCTTAATTTTTCAAAGATATACCGACTAGGAATGCCCGACTCGAAGGAAATGGTAAAATACAAGTTTTACGTTAAAACAAGACTCAAATTTTTGACCTCCGTGTAGTATTTTGACTTTCTGACTTATTTAAGTTTGTAATGGTTACTTGTACGCATTTTTAAATGAAAGCAGACTCAATTACCTTTAAAATGCCGGGTGGCACGACTTCTACAGAGTTACGGTTATTTTTATATGATTTTTCAATGTTTCAGAAAAAGCTGCGAACAGATAGGCGGACCCCTTAAATAATTAAGGGGACCGCCCATCTGGTACTCAAAATTTCATTTTTTGTAAAAATTTGTTTTCTGACTTTGCTAAAAGTTGTGAAACTTTCTGAATTTGATACCGAACATATAATACTTATTTAGAGCATAATCTTATCTCAAGCTAGTATAATTAGTGTATATAATATCAAAACTAATTCAAGTTAATCAACAAAACACTTTTCATATTTAATCCTCCTTAATGGGTAATTTGATACATGGATCGTACTCAATTTTTAAAACCGTTTGTTTTGAAAATTAGAGCGACCTGGCTCTGGTACCAATTGTGGAAAACTAGAAGGGGGGGGGGGGGGTTGAATAGTTTTCCCCTCTTTTTGTTTATAAAAAGTTTGTTTCAAAATGTTGATTAGAATTTATTCAATTGTTTGTTTGAAAAACCTTCAATTAGAGTTTAGTATGAAAACAACATATAATCAATATGATCAATTATATATTAGTTTTCAAAACTTAGTTTTATGAATGGAGCTTTGGTCGATCTTTATGTGAATACGTTTTCCTTTTAAATCTTAAAACGTTTTGTATCAAATTATCTATCAAGTTAAACTTAATATGAGAAGTGTGAATAATAATCTATTTGACTATATCATATAATTATACACACAATCACAATATTAACATCTATGTACAACACAATCAATCATCACAACTATTTAAGCAACAACTAAGACATATAGGCAAGCATAGATGTAAAGCGATAAATGCAAGAATAAATGAAAAGAGATAAGAGAAAGGAAATGCAAACCGGACACGAAGATTTATAGTGGTTCGGCTACAAGGACACCTTCCTTGCCCTACTCCACTCCCCGAGTCACCTACTCGAGAGTTTTCTTCACTACTCAACAAGCTCCCTTTTGGCGGAGAAAACCGTACACAACTTTTGCTTATACAAATTTACGACACTAAGCTAAATTTCGAGTTCTAATAGTAGCTAGAACCAATCTCACGACACGACTTCGATCATTACACAACTTCTACACGACTTCACGACTTCTTCACGACTTTACGACTTCTTCACTACTTCACAACTTCTTCTATACTCCACTACTTATTCACATACCTATATCTTCACAACTACATGACTTCTCCACATTACTACTTCTTCCCACTACTTCTTACTCACTCATTGACTCACTACTAAGTAAGATAATCTTGATCTACTTAATACATATACATACATAACTCATAACTTCACATCAACACTAACTAGACTTTAATACATCTTTGGCTTTAGGGAGGATTCTTCTCTTGCACTTTGAGTGATGAGGGATTGAATCACTTGAAACAAAAACTAATAAACTTGTGATCAAAGGATTTAGAAGTGTGTTTGGAAAGGATTGGGACTGAAAATTTTCGTGCAAAAGGGCTAAAAAAATTACAGATTTTGAACCAGTATTTATAGGCAAAAGTTTCTGACAAATCTGGCAAATGGAGCGTATGCCGGCCCCCTTAAAATTAAGGGGGCCGCCCCTTATAATTAAGTGGGCCGCCCAGACGAAAACAACAGTTTTTCTTGTCTTTTCTGGGGAAGGTTTATCTAGTGAAATTTTAACTGTTTTTGGCTAAAAATTTGAATTCATATATTTATTATGAATTAAACATTTTCCTTTATATACCAAAAGTGTTTTTCAAAATATATAAGATGTTTATAACATTTTATAAAATTTGTAGTGTCTAAATAAAATCCCTTTGATCATAAAATGTATTAGACATTTGTTTGTACATACATTAAGTGATTGTTGAAGCATACTTGAGACGTTGAGATGTTGAGGCTTGTTGACGTATGAATGCATAGATGAATTGTGATCACAAGTAACTTAAGCACTTTACGTTATATGTTGTAACTTACATCTTTGTCATCATCAAAACATGGAGAGGATGTTTAGATTAAAAATCGTAATATTTATGCCAACAAACGTAAAAACAAGTCTTACTGACAAAACGTATGTCTCGCGTAATTGAACTGAAATAGGGACTACGTGGTTTATTTGGGAGAAACCATAGGGGCGAAACATGTAATTTTTTCATTATACGATAACTGGAAAACCCGTTATATGTCTTATATTGCAATAAAAAATAAGTTGAGTACATTAAATTGAAGAAAAAAAGTAGAGTACATTAAATTAAAATTGATGATAAGTTAGATACACTTTTATGCAATATGCCATTTGTAAAATGTGTTTTTGAAAAATTGTTTTGTCATATTAAAAATGTGAAGTTTATAACAAAAATTTATTTCTTTGATCATCCGTCAAGTTTAAATGTGTTTGTTCATACCTTGAGTGATTTACGTCGGGATGAAAATCTACGACTCTGTTGAGGCATACTTGCGACGTCGAGAGATGTTGATGTAAGTATGCATTGATGATTTGTGTTTGCCAGTAATTTGTGCATTTTACGTTATGCATTACAAGTTACAAGTTTGTCATCATTAAAACAGAAGAAACCGTTTAGTTTAAATATCGTAATATTTGCACTAACACACTGATCCAAAGTGCAGCCTTTGCTTACCAGCAGACATGTACACCATCATTGGTCCCCAAACAAAATGCATACATGGAAACCACATCAAAGGATAAAAGAATCCTCTAAATGGTGTCAAGTAGCAAAACCAACAATACATCAGTAGCAAAAGTTTTACATTCCAAACCTACAACAAGCTATATTTCCAAAAATAAGAGTCTTACAAACCAAACTAACAATAAGCTAGCTTTAAAAACAAGTCTTACTGACAAACCAACGATAAGCTAACTTGAATAACAAGAGTCTTGAATGCCCCAAAAAGAAGACTAAAAGATATGATGCATAAACTAGTTTTCTGGATGCAATAGCCCAAGCACATACGACTTTCTCATGTAACTTGGCAAAAGAAATAGGGTCTTAACCTTGGTAGGATAATTGTAGCACAACTCGACAACCTTGCCAATACTGAAGTGATATATGTCGATATTGATCAGGATATTCATAACATCTAGCATTTTGTCTTCACTCACCGATTGAGATTTATTAGCATCTATAGTTAATGCATCAGCAACAACACCAATTTTCGAAGCCATTTGGCCACAAACCGACTTGAAATAAGAACTAAAAGCTTCTAGCTTGGCATCAATTGTTTGTTCAAGAGTCAACGACTTCTTTTTCTTGTGAGAACTTTCTGTTGGTGGTGATAACTTCTTATTTTTCTTAGTGTTACTGGTTGATGGCACAACTGGAGAATTTTGTGTACCACGGAGCACGAAAACTTCATTTTCAGTATCAAATGAAGAGCTTATAAGTGCATCATCATTATTGTTATTATCTTCACATGCCTATGCTATATCTTAAGCTTTTAAGTCCATTGCTCTATCTCTTCCCCACACCATATCCAACTTACGTATATACGGGAATTTGAAGTTCTACAATCCGTTTGCATTCTCATGAGTCTGTGATGACATCAAATAATCCTGATATTTTAGTGTCAATTTCCCCCTAATATGCTCGTTATTTGTATTGTTTTATATGGATATATACTTTGATTTCTTTATATTTTGTTTGCAGGTGATATATGAGCATAGGAGAAAAAGAGGCGCGAAATTTGAAAAGTACTTACGATAATACATACTTTAGTATACTAGCGTTGAAGAAGTTATGGCATAACTCCACTCTCCACTTACGCCATAGCTAAGGATTTATACACGAAGACCAAGTCAACGCTAATCAAAGATTACGGCGTAATTACCTCTGAGATTATGCCGTAACATTTTGAAGACTTAGAAGAATTTCGTGGCCATGAAGGTCACGCCGTAACCAATGTAGGAGGTTACGGCGTAAATTTTAGACAGAATGTTGATTGAAGTGATTGAAGAGATTATGGCGTAAATAGCATGTAGATTACGATGTGATTGCCGTCGTCGAAGATTACAATGTAACTATCCATCAAGTTACGCCGTAATTACTATTAATCGGATAAGGATCGTTTGAAGATACACTAGTTACGGCGTAACCATACCTAGAGGTTACGTGGTAGCTTGGTTGGGCCTATAAATATAAACCATATTTACTGCATTTCATACATCTTCCACACCACAGAAAGCCAAATAACGAAGTAGGGTTTCACAAGGACGATCCCCAGCAGCTTACAGAGCATTTTCCAATGGAGAGATCACGACATAACATCAATAAGTTTTAGCAATTCATATTCAGTTTACATTTATGATTCCATGTCTTTCATTACCATGCAAAACATTGAATCTTATGTACTTTTCAATACGGTCAGCTAAGCACCTTTGGTGCTAGCCTAGTTATAATTCCTTTATTGTTATGATTATGTTTCTTGCTTTTATTATTGCTTCTAGTGTTTGCATGCTTAGTTTTTTGTAAGATCCTCTAGTTTCGGAAGTTTTGAAGAACGATTGTACTTATTGAACTTGGAGAATTGACCAAAGGACCCTAGAGTAGTAGGTTGCGAGGATTGGTAAGAATTGACCAATGGACTACCAATTCTTTGTGTGCAAATTGTCCAAAGGATCACCTTCCATGTTGGATGAACTAAGAAGTTAGATGTGTGGTCTAAGATCCGAGAGGCCGGATCACACAAAGAATAAATCTAGTATGTAGCGGCACTTAATGACTTTAACTAGTCTACCTTCAAGCTCTGATAATCACTTAGGATTAAGACCTATGATATCTGAGTAGGATTCTAGGGATTTAGGATAAAAGAATTGACCAAGGGATTCTAGTGAATCTTATGCCCCACTTGAAGCAATAGGAAGTTTAATTAGAAAACAGTCATTGCATGATAGGATGAATAACTAGATTAGTACACTTTCTCCCTACTACATTCAACTCAACTTACTTTCAGCATTTCATTTATGTTATTTAGTTTAATTAATCATTCAACTCAAAACCCCTTTTTAAAACGTAACATAGACTTAAATTAGGATATAAACGCATAGCTCTTGGGACGACCTCGGCTTTACCGACTACTACACTACACACAACCGGGTACACTGCTCGTGAGTGCATAAGGTAGACCATAGGTAGACGAGACAATTTTAAATATTAAAACCTGGTCAGAAATCCTGCATCAGTCTGTAAATATAAAACTAGCATGATAAGAAACATAACAAGAGTTAAAATCGATATTTTAGTTAACTTCTTACCTTACACCAATCATCATACCACTGCTTCTCGCAATTAACTTTGTTCTCAACATCATCCAATTGACACCCACTTTGCATTAGCATCTCGGAAAGTGGATTATACTTGTTTCTAAGATATTGATTTTAGTGTTAATGTCTGGGTTAATTTCTTTATCAAAGTTCGTAATCTTTTGTGCCATCATCTTGCATACTTCAACCATGTAATTGTTCTTGAATTCGCCATCTACCTTCCATAAATGATCACCAACAAGTTCTTGCAAAACATCAACCAAAACTTTGACTTCGCCCTCATTCCAATATAGTTTGTTCTTTCCCCTACCACAATTACATGTAGTTGTTGCCATTAGTACATGGAAATCTGAAATAGTAACTTGATACAATTAAAAGAACAATATCAACAATTGTAATATGTTAAATACAAAACAAAGCACACATTGTTAAAGGAACCGAAATACCATAAAAACCATGATGTTTAATATACAAGTACAATCAAAGAGTCCATAACAAAAACATAATAGAAGACATCTATCTATGTCCATGTATTGAACATATTGGCTGACATAGTATTTCTAAATGCTATCCATTCATCAATTGGACTAATATTAGTAACGTATTCCACTTCTCCATTTTCCACCTCATTCTCTTCGTCGTCGTCATTATCATCATATTATTCTTCGTCAAAGACCTACTCTTGTGGATCGTGGCTCATAAATTTCCGAATCAAGTTGTGCAACACACAACACACCATAATAATCCGAACTTGGGTTTCAATTGGAAAGAATGAAAGGGATGCTAGGATCTTCCATCTTCCTTTTGGCAGTCAAAAACATCTCTCAATAACGTTCCTTGCTTTAGAATGTTTCATGTTAAAGTACTCCTGAGCGGTCTCTGGTCGATGGCCATCAAACTCTTTTAAGTGATATCGATGTCCTCGATATGGAGCAAGAAATCCATTGGCATTGTATTAACCAGCATCAACCAAATAATAATTACCATGAGGGACTCTTAGACCTTGAGGCCTTGAGATTGCATCTCGAAGCACACGACTGTCATGTGCCGAACCTTCCCAACCAGGCAAAACATATATAAATTGCATGTTCAGGCAACAAATACCTAATACGTTAGTTAAAATACAACCCTTTCTTGTGCAATATCGTGACTTCTCATCACTAGGAGGTGTAACTTTGATTAAGGTTCCATCTAAAGCTTCTAAACAACCCTAAAAATTAGTTTTGAGACGTATTGAGAAAGATTATTACTTAATATTGTGCTTAATTCATTTAATTCTAAGTGGAACTTTAAGCTTATGATACCTGAAAACATTTCCACCTTTCATCTTGACAATCTTGTGATATAGGCTCTGGTTTCTTTAACAATGCATGATGCAATTTGAGTATTACTCACTGTTTCTCTACCACGAAAAAAGAGATGACTTAAGTTCTACTTTTCTTTTGTGGTGAGCCAAAGTATATAAAAACACTGCTACTACCTCTTCTATTGATGTGTTTCTAGTAGGCTTTAAACCTCCAATCTCGCTTACCATTTGACATAGTACCCTAAAAGTTGCCTATCCATACGAAGTTTTGGGGTAAAAGGGTTTCACCCTGGTAAAATATATTAATCACAGAAACAATTCAAGTACAATAGAATGTGGCAGAAGTACCACATTAACCTCAAGCAACGTTTGAACAACCTCTACCCACTAACCACTTGTGACATGCCACATAACGAAATAAACTATAAACATACAGTAACTAAATCACCAATAGGGAACAACCAACGCAAGAAACATGAGTCATCACAATAGTCCATAAGCCGCTACGAGGAAGATTGATGAACCAAATAAGACTGCCTCTTTAAAAACCTTCCCACGGAAAAACCCGAAGGAAAAACCCTTAAGAAGGGAAAAAAGAGTACAAATCTCAATTGGATCTCCAACGAACTATCCAATAAGCCAAAAGCCACTTCCAAAGATGAAATGCGTGTCTCGGAATCCTATGAGAAAACCAAACCACATGAAACCAACCAACCGTAGAGCCTCGAGGTCTTATGCAATCCCATACCAAAGAAACCGAAAAATGCTTAAAACTCCCATCACTAGTACGCCAAAATAATCGATCATCCATATGATTAACCAACTGAGGAATCATCATCGAATTAAGAGACAGATAACGAACTTCCCACCACCAACCATCCTCAGCAACAATATCACAAATCGTAGAACCAGGAGAGAACCTAGCACGATGAATATCCCGAGAATAGACAATAAGCAACAGGGAACTAACATCACACCATGAATCGAACCAAGCAGAAGCCTTAAACTCATTACCTAACTTATACCATAAGAATATGCGGATAAGAGGCCGAATTTGCAAAATCTTTCGCCAACTCCACGTCATATTACCACGACACGGAATATCCCAAAAGTTGTGATCTCTAAGCTTATAAACAGGAATCCATTTAACACACAGTGATTCCTTCCCCGTATAAATGCTCTAAATATGAGTAGTAATCAAGGCATTATTAATATAGTCAAGTCTTCTAATGCCAAGACCCCCTTCCTGCCTAGGTGAACAAACAACTTCCCAAGCAACTTTCGATTTACCTTTCCGCAATTCACCATGACACCAAAGAAAACCTCTCATAAGCTGCTTAAGGTCATGAACAATACGAGCTGGAATAATAAATACCGAAGCCCAATATATATGCATAGAGGAAAGCACCAATTGGATTAGTTGCAACCGACCCCAAACGAAAGCGATTTATTCCTCAAATCCTTGATACAATTAGACAACCTCTCCACCAATTCCTTACAATCCTTAAAGATCAGCGTTGTAGTAACAAGAGGCACGCCAAGATATTTGACCGGAAGAGATCCTTCTTCAAATGGAAGGACTTGAAGAATAGCAATCTTGACATGATTAAGAACATTGCAAAAATAGGATGTACTTTTAGGCAAACTTGGAGTAAGACCAGAAGCTAACTTAATCTCATCCAACGCATCCATAATAACTTGGGCCGAATTGACATCACCATGAGCAAAAAGAAACAAATCATCAGCAAAACACAAATTAATGATATTCAAATTGGAGCAATTGTGATGAAAAGTAAAAGAATCAGACAATCGAACCCGATGATGCAACATGAGAGTAAGGACCTCCGTAATAAGAGTAAATAGATATGGAGACAAAGGATCACCTTGCCTCAAATCCCTCTTACCCTTAAAGTAACCATGTAAGACACCATTGACACTAATCAAGAAAGATGTCAATGTAACACACTCCATAATCCAAGCAACCATACGCGTATGAAAGCCGAAACCAATGAGAATACTCCTTAAGAATCCCTAACCAACCGTATCATAAGCCTTTTGGATATCAACCTTAAACGCACATCGAGCAGGACCACAATCAAGATGATAATTATGCATAAGCTCTTGCGTCAGCAAGATATTATCCGAAATCCTCCTAACCGGAACAAATGCCGATTGATTCAAACTGACTAAGGATGATAAACTCTCTTTGATATGGTTAGCAATAATCTTACTAATACATTTATACATAACATAGCGGCAAGAAATAGGCCTAAAATCATTGATCTGAGAAGGAGAAGTGACCTTAGGAAGGAGGACAATAGTCATGTGGTTCACCTCTTTAAGAAGTTTACCATTAATGAAGAACTCCTGAACCGCCCTAGTAACATCCTTAGAAATAACATCCCAAGCGCCTTTAAAGAAAGCCGCAGTATACTCATCAGGACCTGGTGACTTGTGATCACCAACCGGAAATAGGCAATCCTTAACCTCTTGAGCCGTAACATCCCGAACCATATACGCCGCAACGACGGGGTCAAGAGAAGTTTTAAACAGATCATTACATCAAACAGGACAAAATATCCCTCTTGACCAAGAAATGAAGTAAAGTGACTAACAAAAGCATTAAGAACCTGGTCATGGTCAAATCGAACTCCTTCATTATTGAACACTAAATCAATCCGGCTTCTAGCTTTACGGCTCTTGACCACTTTATGGAAGTAAGCAGAGTTAGAATCCCAACATTAAGCCACTCTACTTTAGCTTTTTGCTTCAGTCTTTTAGAAGGATGGTTTCATTATAAGCATTAAGATAACCCGCTTCCTCTTCCCTAATATGAACATTAAATGGATCCGTATCAAGAGCCTCCTGAACAATATCCAACTCATGATGTAGTTTGATAACATTCTCATGAATATTTCCCCCATTATATAATAGACTCCGAAGCGGCTTCTTCAATAACTTAAGCTTGCGAACAGCATGGTACATGTAGAAACCACTAACATTCATCTCCCAACACTCCTTAACCTGCACTTTAAACCGAGGATTCTTCACAATAATGTTAGAGAATTTAAAAGGACGATGTTTAAAAGTAAAGGAGGTAGAAATAGTTAAAATAGCCGGGGAGTGACCCAAGATACGGTAGGGCTGAAAAATAGCATGAGCACTAATAAATAAATATGTAAATCCAAGATTGGCCATAATGTGGTCAATCTTCTTAAGCTTACCGTACAAACCTATCGGCTTCTGATTCCATGTAAATTGCAGCCCCGAATGATTAATATCAACCACCTCTATCTCAATGACACACTCCTTAAACTCCCGCATAGCAATGTCAATAACGGAAGACCCCTACAACTTATCTTCTAAGTGAAGAGCGGAATTGAAATCACCAAGAATACACAAAGGGCGAGCTCGAACATAAAGATTATGCAGCTTAAGGTTATCCCAAAGAGGACGCCTATGAATATATCTATTGTGAGCATAAATAAAAGAGCATAAAAGCTCTTTTTTATCCACCTTAAACCGAATACATGCATGAATAACTTGATCATCCATAGAAATAACGTTTAAATCAACCTCGTCTTGGTTCCATCCCAACACAATCCGAGAACCTTTAGAACACAAATGCCCATTAGATGTCCAATGCCAGTTACGAAACACTTTAGTACAAAGCACATCCAGCCTAGAAGTAGCAACATGAGATTCAAGAATAGCACAAACTGAAAGCTTATTTTCACTAATAACCTGAACAACCTCATTTTGTTTAGGGGATTAGTTCATTCTCCTTATATTCCACGAAGCGATACTATTCATGGGAACCACTAGCTAAGGAAGTGCTTGCTTCCTATTTGTTATTATCGTCTTTGAACATTCTGAAGCCTGTACTTACATCAATAGTCTCATCCACCTCACTATCACTATCAATCATGTTTTTAGAACTATCCTTCTCAACTGAACAAACACCCTCACCCGTATAAAAAATGTTACCATCTTTACTTAGAGCATCAAAAGAATTCCTCAACGAGACGGAATCAATGCTGTCATTAATGTATGTCTTTTTAACTTGAGTTTCCTTAACGGGCTGATAGGTTCACTCCCACTTTATGAAGGAATATTGTACGATGACCCACCCACATCCGGATCCTTTAAATTCTTATTAGTATTATTTGAAGAACTAGAAGGAGAAGAGGATGTACCACAATTGTTAGGTTTAGAAATAGGTCTATAATAAAATTGAACCTTTGGTTTTTGAAAATGCACACCATCCACATGCTTATTAGCAGGTTGTTTACCTTTACCTTTTCCCCTATGCACATCAGTAAAACCATCTTCATTAACCACTGGTTTCTCAACCGTTTTAACCTTTTTAGGACAACCATTATCATCATGATGAAATATCTTACATGTTTCACATCTTGGGGGCTTCCATTCGTATTCAATATCAAGCATTTCCAAGGAATGACCAGATCCGTTAGGGTATGGAATCGCCAACTACAATTGAGTCAAGCAAGGCTGTCAATGAAGATACTTCCACAAGGACACGAGCATAAGAATTATGGCCCCAATATTTAAGACACATTGCACTCGTATAGGCATCTAGCATAATGGGACGTCCAAGTTGTGTAGAAATTAGGCTAAGACCCACTTCAGAATATGCTACTAAGGGAACATTATGGATCTTAACCTAAATCGGAGTAGACGTAATTTCATCTTTCTTAAGTTTAGAATTAGGAGTCCAAAAATTCCAAATAATAGGCACAAGACGAATCAACCATGGACCCTCCTCTAAAACCCTTTCCATACCCTCTTTTGTTGCAAATTGAAACCTAAAGAAGCCATTGTTGAGCATTACCCATTTCAAACCAAACTTAACCCAAGTATTCATCACATAATTTTTGACAATCGGGAATGCAAGCCTCTTACCAATAAAGTATCCATAAAGAGTATTCGCGAAACGAGAACTCACCTCATCAACAACTTCCAACGGAATGGTCACATTCACATCAGCCACACAATTACTATTTCTCATCTCCGTAACCCTCGCAACCTTTTTAGGGGTCTTATCCTTAAGCATATCCGCAAAAGACATAGAACTAGAACCTGGAGGGGTACTCGTATTTGTTATATTCTTTTGGCTATCATCTTGAGTATTAACACACATACCATGATTACTAGCATTAGTAGCATATTTAACAACGTTCGACGCCAAATTGCTATCATCATTACTATTCTTATCATAAGAGTTTGTATTAAAGGTCACATTACCACTAGTCTTATCATTGGTATTCAATTCAGACGTACCTGAAGGTGGAATCCCATGCGCGGCATTCAAATTATGTAAATCAGCCTCACAAAAAAGACTTTAATTAGTACCTTGTTTATCTAATGTCGCACCAGCAGTGGTATTGTTATCCTTAGTAACATTACGTGCAGCCTTCCTCAAAACCGATTTCAAAATAGGAGCATCACCAAGCAAACTGGATTTGAGGTTAATCAAAGAGTTTGTAGACCTATTAGACGAATCCATGGGTACACCAGACTCACCAGCAACCATATTATATAGTAATAGAAAACAGAAATCGAAACCCCAAACAAAAGAAAGAAAATCGAAACCCTAACTTAAAAATAGGAAACAACCAATTCGAAACCCTAAAAGGGTTTAAATCAATACGCAATCATAAGCTACCCGACACTCATAATTGATAGTAAAATTAGGTCATAATGAAGATCCAATTAATAGTAATAAAAACAAAAGACGATTCCCTAAAAAAAGAAAAAAAAGGAAACCCTAAACAACCTAGAATGAGCAACCAAATAAAAAATCAACTAAGGGGAAGTAATACTCAGATTAATCCACAAGAGTTGAAGTTTTATAAGGTATTCGAATCAAGAAATTGATAGGGAACATATTAGAATTGAAGGGGAGGGGAAGATCGCCATTTGTCACCAGAGAGTTTATCCATACGAAGTTCACTAATACAAACTGCATCACTTTCCATTGTCAACCTAAACATCCATTGCATTCGCTCAATCATTTTTTCTTCATTTGTTTTGATTTGACGAATCTTAGTTCAAAGGTATAGACAAATAACAAAGTCGTAAAAAGAGTATGTCAAAATCATCAATGTACTTGTTATTTGTTGAACCAACATAACCTGCCTTAATTCTGTAGTTAATAGGAAGGCAAGCCATTATGATCTACAAAATCATATTTGAACTACCATTATCATTGGTAAAAACTGATCGATTCACAAGATTACAGAAAACAAGTTTTACTATCATTATCCCAAATAAGTATAAGAAACAATAATTGCATAACCGAAACATGACCAAACGTGAGTAAGATATATTGCTACTATGAGAATTAAACATGTCACAATTTGCAGGATACCAAACCCATTTAGCACTGTACATAGCTAGATAAAATCCGAAAAGTGCTATTTAATTTTTATTATATATAATTTTTACAACACAATATGTGATCATTTGATTATCCTCACAAAACAATCTATACAAGTAAAAAATAAAACAATATACAACCTAAAGCTAATACCCTATGGCAATTCAGTTCATACACACGAATGAGTAAAATTTTGACCAGAAATAACTAATCAACAAATCAACATATTACTAGTAGTACTTTTAAATAAAACTATAAAATTTATCACTTAACGGCAATATTGGGAGAATGAAAAATAAACTGTTAAAAAGATAAATTATACCTTGAATAAATACATACCGTAATTAAAATTGATTGTCAATGATATATTGTTGAATTAACACACAAAACAACTAGAAGCACAATATGGACTACTTTTAAGGAATACGTTATACATTGAATGGAGTTTCCTTGTTGCTATGTGTCAGATCTTTATGTTTAGATGGAGAGAATGATGATGGAGAGGATAACCATTATGTGAAAATAAAAATATCTGATGAAAGTGAGTTGATTGGAAGTATGAAAGAGTATAAAAAGAGTGTGGTTGTTAATTGGCACGTTTATTTGGCAGGTTAATTAGTGGTATTGAAAACCAATCCCCCGGTTTATTAAGTAATGGCTCAATACCCACTATTAGGTAATGGGTGAATGCATTATACTCGACCAACCTCATTTATTTACTATTATTTTACCCATTTCTTATAGCCCTAAACCCTCAACCAAGCATTGCCTTAGGGCCCATTTGGTATTTGGGTTTAAGGGCTTTGGGCTGAAAGAAATTAAAAATTCATTGTTTGGTAACTTCCGCTTGGACACACGCACTAACATGGTTACCAAATTTAATTTCCAAGCTACTTAGTGGGTTTTCTCTCTCTATGTGTATAAAATATGGTTTTTTAGTTTGTAAGAAGGGTAAACTGCAAAAACTGTCCCTTAACTTTGTCGATTTTGCGAAAGTTGTCCTCATACAAGAATTTTAGCAAAAAGTGACCTTGAGCAGGTTTCCTCAGGCAAAAAGTGTCCTTGAGGATGATGTTTGTTTGCAAAAATGGTGTTTTGCCTAATGATCGTTAGCGAAGCCTGTTAGTCAGTCCTCACGTGCGTTGTACATGAGGGTATTTTCATCATTTCACTGTCCCCGCCTTTAACACACTTCAGCTACCTCACTTGCACGAAAATCGACGAGGACATTTTTTGAAAATGTTGAACCTTAGACCTTGATAGATCTTTGAGCACTCGTGGATCGTTAGTTATGTCTATGTAATCACAAACACACTAAAAGAAAATCTCTATAACTTGTATTCTGAAGTGGAAAATAAACACAAGTATAAACAATGATAACTAAGAATACTTGATCCTATATGGATCTTTTAATAATACTGAAAGTGTTTTCTAAAAAACGTGTACACAATACATAATTTTGTGTTCCTTTTATAGCCAAGGAACCCTAAACCGTTTCACAAGAAACGTATCTTCTAAAAACTTCAAAAAATATGCATTATCACTTCCTAAATAAACTCATGCATATCCTAACAACATTACATAATACATGGAATATCTATTTCCGCTGAAACAAACTATGCTAAAACTAGTCTTCAGCAGTTACACTGCTTCAGCAGGAACCATCAGCAGTATCTTCAGCAAAATTCTCTATTTAGCAGAATTCCCAACAATCCTCCCCTAATCTTGAATTTGACATGGTTAAGTTCAAAATTCTTGATAGATCTTTAAAGTTACAAACCAAGAGGATTGAAGTCGAACATCGTCAGCAAAGAATCTTCATTAGCAGGATCTCTATGATCAACACAAACTTGAAAACTCCATTCTTTGCAGCAACAAATGACCAATTGTACATCAAAATAGATTAGTTTCATACTATTCTCATGACATCCAGGTGTGTTAACTCCTGTGAGAGGTGAATCATTGAAAATAATGGATTTGATGTCTCTTTACCAATAGCCATCACTACTGGAGTAGCCAAATGTTTAAGTTCGAAAACTATGGTACACTGATGACCATATGATTTTTAGCAAATCATCAGCTATAAACGGATTTGAGTTGTCTTTACCTGTAGCCATTTGCTCAGGACTAGTCAATTATTTGGTTGATTTAATCACCTTGGTAAATTGAATACCAAATATGGTTTTCCACTGCCTTTACCACAAGCCATACACTTGTGGGCTAGCCAATTATTGGGAATCCATAAAGGAAAAATCCATGGTCAATTGACAACCATCCAACTCTCAGCTGTTACGCATGGGTGAGTTGAGAACCCAATAGTTTTTAGCAAACTATTACAGCTATCAACAGATTTGACATGTCTTTACCAAAGCTGTACCCTTTGGACTATCCAAATTTTTGATGGAATAGTCAACATCCGGTAAGTTGATAACCAGATAAGGTGTGGAAAGAACCAACACCATAACCTGCATACAACATACACAAGACTATACAAATCTGTTAGTTTTTTTTTTTATTATTTTTATTTATTTATTTATTTATTTATTTTAACTAATTAAGAAATAAAGAAATATATAACAAAATACCATCAAGTAGATGCAGCTCTGGGAATCCTGATCTTGATCTTGAACAATCTAACCAAAGATTCAGCAAACAATCTAGCATTCCCAACTGGATCAGGAGGAATCTCCAACTTCTGTTGAAGCATTTTCTCCATGAGAGGCACTATCAGAGGATACTTCTTCCCAAGAAACATGATAGCCCTGAGTCCAGATGTAGTCTCCAAGACATGAACATAAGGCATAGGATAAAATTTCCAACTCTGATTGTTTTCCCACACATCATAACCAGCACCAGTGGGAGTAGAAGAATCCATAAGCACTTGAAGATCTCCCAATAGGTATAATCCTGCACCTGTAGGAGTATGAGTTGCATAATACTTTTTGACCTTCTCATTAAGAGTGACCAAGTCCTGATGGTCCACAAGATGTAGAATTTCTTGTAGAAATGTGAATGACAGAGAAGTTTTATCAAGCCTATAAATAGTGTTGATCTGGCCATTCTTAGACAATTCCCAATGAACCAAAACATCTCTAACACCCTCTGGCCAATCATCAGGGGATCTTTCTTTGATGAAAGAAGCATCAGCAACATTAACGTCTACTACTCTGTGTGCTGGATGTGAGGCCCTCACTCTTGCCATTCTCTTGGCCCTTCTCCTAGGAATGTAAATAGCATCATGTTGTGAAGAAAGTTCCTCAGGAGCTACATCCTCAGCAGATACATCTTCTGTAGCATGAGTTTCCACTGATGGAATATCTAAGTGAACATCAGTAGAATCCTTAGTAGAAGCAAGTGCAGCAGATTCAAATTGTGCATCCATTGCCATCCTGATCTGTTTAGCCCTAGCAGCTGCAAGTTCTACTTCTCTCTCTTTGAGCTCATGAAAGCTTGCCATTTCAGCTTGTTGATCATCATGTAACCTCTTTGCAGCCTCTTCACCCAATCTCTCCTCCTCCATTTGTCTT